>SKCR01049916.1:0-45129 GCA_019454045.1 Zanthoxylum bungeanum
TGCTTAGGTATTTTAAGATATGATTCATTATATATTAGATAAAATTTTGGAAGTTTGACTAGTCAACTCGCCCTTTGACTGGTCAATGGCGGCACTTGGGCGGGTTGAACTATTAAAATGCATTGCCCCGTCTACCGCCTTTGAAAGCATTGGGAGATAAATAGTGAGATGAATGTGTTGTGTTGCGTTAGTAATCAGTCTTTCAGAAGATTGTAACAATGGTATCCCCTTCTAGAACTTACTTGTTGCAGTGAAGTGGGTGGTCTAGCTGAGTAAGAACCTTGTAAAATGAACTGTTTCTGCTTATTATGGCTATGGGTGATGAAGCACAACTTCATTTTGTATGGCACAATGTGGTTGCTACTTAATACATTTTGTTGTTTGACTTGACCTAGAATTTGGCAAATCCAACTGCTTTGCTGTTGAGTGCCGTAACAATGTTGCGCCATTTGGAACTCCATGACAAGGCCGATAGGATCCAGAATGCTATCCTCAAAACAATTGCAGAGGGGAAGTATCGAACTGCTGATCTCGGTGGTTCTTCAACAACATCGGATTTCACTAAGGCTATCTGCGATCATCTTTAAAGATTTCTTTTTACATAGAATTTGAGTTAATGTTCAAGATATACTATTTCCTTTCTTTCTTTTTTTTGAGCCATATGGCCCATATCCCAAACGTTATTATCATTTATTTCCTTTAAAGTTTTTTTTGTTTCCTTTAAAGTTTTTTGTTCAAGGGGAATGAGACCCAGCATCTTGATGATTATTTAAAACTTTTTTTTCCTGATGTCGCTGGTCAGCCAGAGGGTATATGGCCATCCTCGGAAAAGTTAAATATGGCATAATTTATTCGCCCGCTGTCTGTGAAATTCCAAAAATTGAAGTAACTGATTATGAGAAAATTGTTGAGCAGCGGGTGTTTTTCCTCTGCCTTTTCTGTGATATGGATTTCCGTCAGGTTAGTGTTTCCTGTGTTTGATCATTTTTAAGTTACTCTGTTGTTCTAATTAAGCAAGTTTTTAATTTTTATAAAAAGGAAAATGAGCATAACTTCTCTCATGTATATCAAAATTAAGCATTTCCCTGCTTAATCCTCCACCACCTGTCATGATCTTCATTGGGTTTTTCTTCGAATTTGGATCTAATATTTATATGAGCACAATGCATATTTAAAATTCATTTACGTTAAATGTATGATTAATATTCAGTTATATTAAATTCACGGTTAAAATTCAATTATATTAAATTATTATCTAATAAGTTAATAACTATCAATTTGGTATAAAGTTAAGTTTGTCACTGAATTTAATTCATTTTTTCTTCTTGCGTTTGTTTTGGAGATTTTCTTTATTTTTCACATTTACTCGTCACTTTTTTCTCTAGGTTGTTTTGTTAAATATTTTGAAGGTGATTTGTTGAGTTCAGTGAAATCGACTTGGTCGGGTCGGATCCATATTTCCAGCCAATCCCTTAATAAAAGATCATTATAAAAAGGGGAATTTCCAACAAGAATAAAATCATTAAGATTCTTCTAATTTAATTTATGTACAAATGATTCTTTTCATTTAAGCTATTTGCATAAAAAAAAATATATATATACATGGTAAAGTGATACTATTACAAGTTTATCATTAAAAAAAAAAGGTCTAAGCAAAACGTATGGGCTTTTTTTAAATCAAATTTAAATTTAAAAACTAAATATCTTACAAAATATAAAGTATTTTAAGGGAAAAAAATCACATATTATTAATTTACAAATCATAAACTTGAAAACAAATACCATATTCTATGTGTTTTGACGAAAAAATGATTAAAAAATAATCCTTATATTTATAAGGAGAGATGTTTTTTCCCTACAGGGACACATCCACCCCCATCATCTCTCTTAATTTATAATAATACCCTAAGTCATTTAAATAAATGATTTTATTTATAAAAAAATTAATTGTTTGATTAAAATAAATGATTTTGTTGATTTAATTGTTTGATTTTCTTATTTTAATTTTTAAATGACCATAATACCTCTATTACTTTAAACAAATTATTTTTTGATTTAATTATTTTATTTCCTTATTTTATTTTTTAATTTAATTGTTTGATTCTTTTATTTTATTTTTTGATTCAATTCTTTTATTATTTCATCTCATTTATTTTTTTATATTTATATTTTTTTTCTACTTATGTATAATAGAATATGTTCTCCAAAATATAAACTTACTCACTTATGTTCGCATATCTTAGTAATAAGACTGCAGAACAATTAACATGAGTATTATCAATCATAAAGAAGTGGATGGTTGAAAGAGGGGATCATTACCATCAGCGTGTTTCAGATCAGTATTTAGTGCTTATTAAATAAATTAATAAATAAATACAAAAAAAACCAAAAAAAATATATTTATCAAACAAATAAATATAATAAATATATAAAGACTATTAAATAAGTAAAAGAGAAAAAAATAAAAAAATAAATGAGATTGAAAAATAAAATAATTAAATAATTAAATTAAAAAGTAAAATAAGGAAATAAAATAATTAAATCAAAAAAATAATTTATTTAAAGGAATAAGAGTATTATTGTCATTTAAAAATTAAATAAGAAAATCAAACAATTAAATCAAAAAAGTCATTTATTTAACTCACATAATTAAATTTAACAAAAGAAAGAAGAGAAATTTATATATATATATAAATAACTTAGGGTATTATTGTAAATTGAAAGAGATGGAGAGAGGGGGGGGGGGGGGGGAGTGTGTCAAATTTACATTTATATCTTAACGATAAATCATTTTTAAATATTCGTATCTCCTTCATCCGAATTCCAAATCACAATATGTAAAATGCTATAAACAATTAACATTCAGACCTACAATTTTCATTAAGAAATTTTTTAAAAATAGAAATTCCTCAAGGTCAAAAAATAGCATCAAAGTTGTCATATGTCACACATAATACAGACTTGAAAAATGTGATTGTGTTCATAAAAATTTGTGACTGTTTTATAAAAACATGATTATCTTTATAAAAATGTGATTGTCATTACAAAAAAAAAATGTGATTGTCCTTATAAAAATGTGATTGTCTTTGCAAAAATGTGACTATCATCACAAAAAAAAAAACGATTATCATTATAAAAATGTAACTTCCTTATAAAAAAAAACGATTTTCCTTACAAAAAAATTATAGAAGTTATCGCGCAAACACTTTACGAGAAAGCTCATCGCACAACGGAATTTGTAATTAAATCCCGGGATCAGACTTTAAATTTTTTTCTTCCACTTTCTTTCTAGTTGTCCAAACTGCACACCCCTATTATATACAACCATTTGAATTTGCGACAAAGCAGGAAATTGGACAGCCCTTGCAGTCGTGTGATTCTAACGCACTACGGAAGGTTTATATGTGTCAAAAATAGCCCCTAATAGTCCCAAAATGCTACAACTGGTCTGGAAATATTTTGGAACCATTGTCCAGTTTCTGCCCCCACTGAAATACCCCCAAAAATAGTCCCGAACAATAGCTTTACGCTCGAACTGTACTGTAATTTTTCTGTGTAGTTTGCGCAACCTCTATGTATGATTTATGCAACCAAATTAGCCCTAAAGCAGTCCCTAAATAGTCCTCTATAACTCCAAAAATTATTTGTATGATTTGTTTTTAATACATGGTGTCAATCACTCAATCATGGAAAAAAAAACATGTAATAATAAAATTCAGAACAATTTACAGTAGTAGTACTGCATTGAATGTTTCAGCATTATTTGGGATTTAGTCAATATAACTATGATGACTTGAGCAAACAGGTGTGGACGACATATGGCTATACACACACGAGAACGATCATAGGAATGCACATAGAAACTAGTTAAGATTAATGCTTTAAGAAGCAGGCTAGTGGAATAAATGCATACCTCCCCTCTTCTTTGCATGCTATCCTCATAAGTGATAAATCTAGTTATTCGGACTTCCGACATCACATTGGACATTTGTCATATTACTTTCTTTTGAAAGTTAAAAAGGAGAGCTGAGGGATATAGTTTTCTATGCCTTAATGGTCTTTTGCATGTGGATATTATGAAGGATTTGATATATATATATTTTATTTGCCGACACATGCTCGCATCATATTTAATTGCAGTTAAGTGTCTATGTTTTATGTGATGATGCATCTAAAACATTAGAAACTTTTGGACTAGCTGTCTTACCCCACCTTCTAATAAAATTCATTTTCATTATTTGTTTCATAACGATTTTTTCCTACTGAATCATGGTTTGCTTTATTTGTATATTCTTCAGCATTCAAGTTTGTTGTTGTCATTTGTTTGAAACTATTCCGTGGTTTTTTGTGCTGCCTGTTATAGGAATTCACTTTTTGACATAAGATGGCGACCACCGCTGAAACACAGCCCGATAACAATGTGATGATGACTCAGCGGCCCCGTTTTTGCTGAAAAATTTCCCACTATCGTGAACTGTAGAGAAGGAGAAGATGGTGTTAAACTCGATCTTTCGTTGGAATATTGATTTGAATTTTCATGAGTCGGTTCGATCATAACAAAAAACAACTTTGACTCAAGTAAGTTAATAAAGGAACCCTAAAACAAAAAAAAAAAGAAGAATATATATATATATATTGTGGTTATGGATTTTCTGAGTCATGGTAATCACCTGAAGGGAAATATCTGATAGTGAGTTAGAGTTGTTAGATAAAAGATTTAATAAATCCTAATACTGTTATTACTATCATTGGAGGATATTTTGAGAAGGGTGATGTGTTAAAATAAAATAAAATTAATTAAGGAGATTTTAAGCAAGAGGGGAAACGTGCGCCACTCTTTTAGTTTATTTATATATTTACTTATTTTTCTTTTCAAGAGATGATAGACATACATAAATTCTTACATAAAAATATTATATCCCTCTCACTGTAGTTACAGTGATTAGCCTAATTCACGATTCTGGTATCTTCTTCATCTCTATTCTCTACGTTTTGGTAACAGGGGAAGAACACCATTTTGAGCTAAAAAAAATTTACCTTCTCTGACTCTAACTACCCAACTTCATCCATTTACCCCCTGGCTTAGTGTAGTGATTAGGCAAGAAAAACAAAGAAAATTAAAGCCCCAATTTCCTTAATCCTGACCGAACCTTGAACAGTGTGGAGAACATTGGATTTTCAATTTTTTTTTTATTAAGGTAATTAGCTTTGTTTGTTGCTTCTTTTTGGATTAATAATTTGATCATTACAATTGATTAGGTTTTAGTTTAATCGTTGTTGATTTGGGGGTAACCTAGGTTGCTAGACATTGGGTGGAAAAGATTAAAATAGTGAATCTTTTGATGGATTATTTTGCCTTTGAATGATTGGTGTGATTATGTACTTTGATAGAGGAAATTTTTAGTGTGGCGTTGGGTAGGGGTGGGTATTATCGAATTCGGACCGGATCCGAATCCAATTCGATTCGATAAGATAAGAGTGGACTTATTTGGTTCAATCGGATTTTGAGTCCTTAACAGATTCAGATTGGATTTGATCCGATAAATATTGAATCGAATCAAATTTATTCGATTTGATTTGAAATCTTCACGAATATGATAAATTCGATTTGATAACAGATCCGAATCCGATAGAGCATCTGATTTGATAATGAATCTGATAGTGGATTCGATTTGATAACAGATCCGATTCAATAACATATTCGATTTGATAAAAATGATTTGAATTTTAAGTTATCTGATCCGATTCGATAAAATTGATATGAATTTATAAATTTTCAGATCAATTTTTTGAATCGGATCCGTTATCGAATCGAATTTGTTATCGAATCGAATATACTATCAGATTTATTATCAAATCGGATTCTCTATCGGATTCGAATTTGTTATCAACTCAGATTCTCTATCGGATTCGGATTCATTATCAAATCGGATAAAATCCGATTCGATCCGATAATTATCAAATTTATCCGATCTGATCCGAAATTCGACGAACCAACCAAATACGACTTGATCGGATTTGGCAGCCAAATCCGATCCGATATTATCGAATCGAATCGAATCAGATCTGACCTGATCTGATCCGATCCGATGCCCAGGCCTAGCGTTGGGAGGAAACTTTCGGCAAGCTGAGATTTTTTTTGGTGGTGTGTCAGAATAATGAAGGTCTAACATTGCATTTTGTTGGAAGTTGGGTGTTGTATAATGTAGATAGGATGTGGCTGTTAGTGAATTTGAAGCTTAAGAAAATAGAGGGGAAGTTTCGGCTTGATGAAACTTTGTGCATGGGCTGTTTCGTTTGGAAGGTTATGGAGTTGTATTGATATCTTATTGGTACTAAGAAGTTAATGACACAAGTTTTGGGACCATTAATGTGCAAAATTCGACTGTGTTGGTTCAGACCAAGGGATTTAAAAATATAAAATGTTTTAAGTGAATTTTTGGTGATGATAGGGAGTTAGTAGTATGAGTTTATGAACCCATTGTCATGTGTTGTTGAGTTGGACCAAACTTGGAGAATAAAAATTTAGGCTAGGTTTGGTTTGGATGGGGATTATGGGCGGCTATGATAATTCATTGTATTGTAACTAATATAAATACTTAACTAAAGAATTAATATGATACGTGTAAAGAATGTAGCGCTTACTTTGAAAGAAGAGTTCCAAGGTAACGTTGGAACACTAGGTAGTTAGTGAGCATTGAAGTATGCTTTGATAATGTGGTTTCTACTTAGAAAATCATATGGAATGTTTTAATGATAATTTGGAGCTTACTGAAGTTCTACAATGATATAAAAGATTGTACTGAATATTAGTATCGTGTTGTTCCACTTTCAACATGCACTTTATTTTCTTTTCCTTTAAAGAATCGAGTCAAGTATCTCACCTATTATTATCTTATCGTAGCTCGACAGCCCGATCAATCACCCACCTCTCAATAATCTTTTGCAGCCTATCATTGTGAGTAGATGCCTTATTTTATATTTTCTTTACTTATGTTTCAAAGGTTTTAAGTTTTGAAATTTCAATTTGATTGAGCTTTTTTTATTAATGAATATCATGATGATTACATGTATCTATTTGAGCGCTTGTTCAATGTTTTCATGGTTTATGAATTATCGATATGTTTCCACTGAGATTCTCGATTGATGATATGTTTCCGTCCCAATGCTTGTTGTATGTTTTTTTTTATGTTCTTACGACTAATTGTTGTGATATTTTATATCGTACCGTAAGTGTACGGTGTCAAGTTTTAGTATAAATGAGTTTAGAGTGTCGAACCCACATGGATTGCGTTAACTCGCACTAAATACTACAATTGATATTCCTAACTTTATTTAGAAAGGAAATAATAAAGATTTTAATAATAAATATAAAAATAATTATATTGGAGGAACAAATACGATAGAGATTATGGATCCTGATTTAACCTAGCTGTCACCCATTTATTTGTCATGCCAATTAATCCTTGTTCAGCTATATTATTTATATAAGTCAAGACTCCGAAAATATCCACTCTCTCTCGAGTGCCGAGTGAAAATATCATCAACTACAGACTTCGATATCTCTATAAAAATCCAATAGTTAACAACTCATTACGCTTTGTGATTCTATATTAACGACTTCAAATGAACTACAGATTCTCTCGAACTCTATAAAATCCTAAGTTATATTCTCTAGATCTATTCAAAATCCCCTCTCTCGAGTGATATATTCTAAACATATATCATCATATTTGTGGCCAACAAACACAAAGCATTAAACTCAAAAGAATATAAATAAATAATAAAACTTCATAACAAAATCAACAATTAAAATAAAGGTTCAAGTATCAGTTACATCATTCTCCATAATTAATGAGTTTAGTTCATGACAAAAGATAAAAATAATGATAAACAAGTCATGAATCTAATGGAAATCATTAGAGTTCTAAGAAAAAAATAAGATGATAAAACCGAATTAAATCTCTTCCTCTTCGGATGTCACCGCATTCGTCTCCTCTTGTTGCTCTTCAATCCTCCTCCTTGGATCTCTAAAAATATGTATTTGGTGTTTTGTGCTGTGTATTAGCCTCCTCCTTTTAGTTGTGGATGAACTAATATATTTATAGTGGAGGCTGGGAGTCATTGGGTATCTTAGAAAAACACTAAAAATTGAAGTCTGGAACGCGCGTGGCTTTCTTCCGCAGCGCCGTGGCCATGGTTTATTGGCGCCACGGCGCTCTCCTCTCTGCCTTCAGTATGGGGCGCATGGCGCCTTGGTGCAAATAGGTAGGCGCCACAGCTCTTGGTTAGTGGCGCTGTGGCGCCTGCCTCTCGGCCCTTTTGGCTGGGATTCTTGGTTGGCAAGGCGCCATGGCACCTGATTCCTTGTATATGTGTTTTGCGCAGCTCTCTTCAACTAATGCCATGGGGCCCATGTGCTTTCTTCTTTTATTTCATTCTTTCCTCACTTGATCAACATCAACTTTTCAATTTATTATTCAAACTTCTCTCTTCTCTTTTTTACTTATTTTGTACAATCAAACACCAAGCTAGAGCCCACGTGTCTCTTGCATCCGAAAGTTCCCAAAACACGCGTAATTGATCCATTCTTGATGTTTTAATGCTTCCTACAATTAAGACATAAAATAAACTATAAATGACATTAAATGGCTCGAACCATAACAAAATAATAGGCTAAAGATGCTAGAATAAGTGGGTATAAACCACACTTATCAAACACCCCCAAACTTAAGGTTTTGCTAGTCCCGAGAAAAAGATAAAAATAAAAACTAAATACAAATAAACAAATAAAAATAACTAAATTAACTAAGCCATTTTCGTAGGGATCACGATTGCATTTAGCGTATGCAACAAGCCTTTAAACCCTTAGGCGGCCCTAGTGGACGAGTTATAGTCTCGTGAGGGCTTACAACGACGACAACCACAAACTTCATTCACACACATGCAATCATACAAAAATATAAAAATAACAAAAGCATAGTCCTGATAGTTACGCATAAAATTATCCTCAAAGAATGCTTATCAATGAAATCAGAGAACCTTCAAAGTACGCAATTGCAACTCGAATCAAAGTTCTTGAATAAATTATCTAAGCTAGACTCACAGTGTGTGTGTTAAGGTTCAGTCACAGCTTGATCCTAAGTAAGCCAACTTAATGATTTCGTTTAAAAACTGAGATCGATGGGTCAAACCAACCTAGATATCTCAATTAAGCTCTGTAATTGCTTTATTTTGTGCTCAGTATGTTATGATTTTTTTTTTCCTTTTTTATCATTTCTTGTCTCTTTTTACTTTTCTTTTTGCACTTTTTTTTCAACACACCTACCCTTTAAGGTAGCATTTCTCTTCATGGTGGTCATAATACTCGCCCATTGGTAGCTTCACGCTTATCAGTTATAGATGGTTTATTTTCTTTCTTTAGAGACTTTTTTTTCTTTTATTTTTATCCATACCATACATCATAACACTAGCAAATCAAGATAGACATCTAAGCAAACGGTCATTCATCGACATGCAATTTCTTCAACTAGTCACATTGTCAACTACTTAAGTTTTCACTGCTAAAAACCTATAATTTAATGCTTACGAGTCTAACATAGATCAACTACTCAAGGTATCAGATAAAAATAAATCGAGCACTTATCGTTTCTAAAATTTCACCCATAAACAAACAATATCATCATAGGATTTATGCTTTACTATCTAGGATTAAAAATAAATAAATAATTTTTTTTTTCAGCTTAAACAAATAAATAACAAGTAAGCAACATGTACACACCCCCAAACTTAAAACTTGCATTGTCCTCAATGTAAGATAAAAATAAAGAACAAGAGTGAGGAACAACACTACCGTGCATGGAGTTGATCAGGCTCTTGCTGGTCAGAATTTGGTTGCGCGGGATCTGTGTATATCGTGCTACTTGCATAAATAGCATGCAAAACAAATAAATAAACAATAGCACACAATAAAATAAAAATTAAAAATAAAGAAAATAATGGAAAACAAATGCAAGGGTTGCCTCCCCGCTAGCGCTAATTTAACGTCTTCAGCCAGACGCAACCACCCAATTGGTGGTCATGGTAGCTTCTTATTTTATATCCACTGGCTGTTTTGACATGAAAAAGATAGCTCGGCAGCTGTGGCAGTTTATCCAAATACCCTTTATTACAGCTTGGTCATGGTGGAAGTAATATGCCCAATCTGTGTTTCTAAGGACTCCATTGTTGCCCCGATATTTTCCATGTGTGTCTCAATATTGTCTAGCCTTGACTCATTCTTCTTAAACCTTGCTGAAGTATTAGCAACAAACATGCTCATGAAATCTTCTAAGGAGGATTTCTGTTAAGCTATTTGATAGTCGAAACCAGATGGAGGTTGCAAGACATTCTCTGTATTAGCATATGACAGGTTTGGGTGATAACGGTTAGGCATATGATTTCCTCTATAGCTGTTGAAGTTCCGATTGTTCATATATTGGACTTGTTCAAAGTTTGGGTTTCCTTCCAATAACAGCGTATTTTTAGCTGTTTCTGATTCAATAGATGGTACCCGTTGATTTTTCAGGGCTGCTACTTGAGTAGATAAGGTGGAAATCTGAGCTGTAAGTGCCACAAGAGGGTCCACTTCATATATTCCAGCCACTTTGGTCACCGTAGCGCGTTCACTTGGCCATTGAAAATGGTTAATGGCCATTTCTTCTAATAGATTGTAGGCGTCCTCAGCTGATTTCTTGAATAGAGCTCCCCCAGCTGCTGCATCAACCACAGTCCTATTCGAACCATTCAGCCCATTATAAAACAATTGAATCTGGACCCAATCTGTATAATCGTGTTGTGGGCATCTTCGTAGTATATCCTTAAATCTGTCACATGCTTCATATAAAATCTCAGTCTCCAACTGCTTAAATATACTAATTTCTGCCCTCAGTTGAGCTGATTTAGCTGGTGGAAAGAATCTCCCAAGAAATTTTATGGCCATATCTTGCCATGTCATGATACTCTCCGTCTGTATTGATTGAAGCCAATCCCACACTTTATCCCGTAAAGAGAATGAGAATAAGCGTAGCCTGATAGCCTCTTTATTAATGTCATTTATCTTTATGGTATATGCGATCTCCAGGAACATCCTTAAGTGCAAGTTGGGATCTTCTACAGCTGAACCCCCAAACCGATTCCTTTGTACCATGTTGATCAATGCATGTTTTAACTCAAAATTATTGGCGTTGATTGGTTGATGGGCAATCCCAGAATAAATATCATCAATGACAGGCTTGAAGTGATCGTTGATTGCCATCTGACGTGGGTTGTTTTCTCTGTTTTCAGCTGCCATTGCTTATTGTTCAATTTTCTTTTCTTTCCTTAGTCTTCTCGCTGTTCTTTCTAATTCAGGGTCAAACAGGAGCGAATCGAGACTTATGGATTTTCACATTCACTGAAGCACCAAAAGAAAAAGAAAATAAAATCAATAAACAAAATAAAAAAATAAAAAAATAAATACGAAACAAAAATAGACTAAAAATAAAAATATAAATCTAAATTAAAGCTAAAATTACTTGGTAGTAGTATTAATGTGAATTAAACAAACAATCCCCGACAACGACGCCAAAAACTTGTTGTGATATTTTATATCGTACCGCAAGTGTATGGTGTCAAGTTTTAATATAAATGAGTTTAGAGTGTCGAACCCACTGGGATTGCATTAACTCGCACTAAATACTACAATTGATAACCCTAACTTTATTTAGAAAGCAAAGAATAAAGATTTTAATAAATAAATATAAAAATAATTATATTGGAGGAACTAATACGATAGAGATTCTGGATCCTGATTTAACCTAGCTGTCAACTATTTATTTGTCATGCCAATTAATCATTGTTCAGCTATATTGTTTATAATTCAAGACTCCGAAAATATCCACTCCCTCTCTCGAGTGCTGAGTGAAAATATCATCAACTACAAACTTCGATATCTCTATAAAAATCCAGTAGTTAACAACTCATTACGCTTTGTGATTCTATATTAACGACTTCAAAGGAACTACAGATTCTCTCGAACTATAAAATCTTAGGTTATATTCTATAAATCTATTCAAAATCCTCTCTCTCGAGTGATAGATTCTAAACATATATCATCATATTTGTGGCCAGCAAACACAAAGCATTAAACTCAAAAGAATATAAATAAATAATAAAACTTCATAACAAAATCAACAATTAAAATAAAGGTTCAAGCATCAGTTACATCATTCTCCAGAATTAAGGAGTTTAGTTCATGACAAAAGATAAAAACAATGATAAACAAGTCATGAATCTAATGGAAATTATTAGAGTACTAAGAAAGAAATAAGATGATAAAACCCGAATTAAATCTCTTCCTCTTCAGATGTCACTGCCTTCGTCTCCTCTTGTTGCTCTTCAATCCTCCTCATTGGATCTCTAAGAATATGTATTTGGTATTTTGTGCTGTGTATTAGCCTCCCCCTTTTAGTTGTGGATGTACTAATATATTTATAGTGGAGGCTGGGAGTCATTGGGTATCTTAGAAAAATCCTAAAAATTGAAGTTTGAACACACGTGTCTTTCTTCCGCAGCGCCGTGGCCGTGGTTTATTGGCGCCACGACGCTCTCCTCTCTGCCTTCAGTATGGGGCACCTGGGTGAAAATAGATAGGCGCCACAACTCGTGGTTAGTGGCGCTGTGGCGCCTGCCTCTCGGCCCTTTTGGCTGGGATTATTGGTTGGCAAGGTGCCATGGCGCCTGATTCCTTGTATATGTGTTCTGCGCAGCTCTCTTCAACTAATGCCATGGGGCCCACATGCTTTCTTCTTTTATTTCATTCTTTCATCATTTGGTCAACATCAACTTTTCAATTTATTATTCAAGTTTCTCTCTTCTCTTCTTTACTTATTTTGTACAATCAAACACCAAGTCAGGGCCCACGTGTCTCTTGCATCCGAAAGTTCCCAAAACACGTGTAATTGATCCATTCTTGATGTTTTAATGCTTCCTACAATTAAGACATAAAATAAACTATAAATGACATTAAATGGCTCGAACCATAACAAAATAATAGGCTAAAGATGCTAGAATAAGTGAGTATAAACCACACTTATCACTCATCATCATGTTTCCGCCGGGGAGTTTGTTTAGGGTCTCGACCATCAGAAATGGATGGACTCCCTACCTTATCGACAAAGGCTTGCTTCGTTCCTTGCTCAGTCTTTGTGCGCGACTTGGGCGTTGAGCGCTTGATATGTTTTAAATTGTCAAGTTGTTTGAATAAACTTTTGCATATGAAGTGTTTTATTTATTTGGTATATACTCACTGAGTCAAAAAGACTCACCCCTCCTGTTTGCTAGCGTTTTGTATGTCTCTCCCATACCTTAGATGTTGTCATCTACCATTGGCGAAGATGATGAGATGGATGTTGGATATTATTTTACAAGTCATGTAGGGGATTTTTTATTAGATTTTTGGTTGTGTTGTATATGATGGGAAAAATGTAATAGCATAATTCTAGTTGATAGTATATTGTAAAACATATGATTATGCTGATATGGACTATGTATTTGGGCACAAAGTCCTTCTTTTGCATTTTGTATTTGAGGAGTTTGATATATACACATTTGGATATCATGCATGATAGGAATTTGAGACACGTCTTCAATAGAATAAGGCTTAGCGAGATCATGTGGTTTGGCCTTATGTCGGTAACATTTTGAATTTCTCAGGGTGTTACATTTGTGTTATATCTTGTCACCAAAAAGCTGGAGTGTGGGCTCTCTTGATCTCGATGGTCTAAATCCGTCTAGTGTTCCAAGTCCAATGGTGTTCTAAATCCATTGGCTTTCTAAATTTGTTGATGTTCCAAGTCTATAGGTATTCCAAATCCATCGGCATTCCAAACTCATCGGTGTTTTAAATTCGTTGGTATTCCAAATCCATTGGTGTTCCAAACCCATCGATGTTCCAAATCCGTGAACTCGTTTGGAGGTCTCTTTCTAAAATTCCTCTATTTTTTGAGGCTCTTTTTTGCCTCAGTGTATTCCAAAGTCTGCTTCTGTTGTCGTTATTCCTAAAATCTAGTGGCGAAAGTCACCCCGAGTTTTAGGGGTGTTTGCGGTGCGGTTCGGGTTGATTTTTTCATTTTTCACTTCAAACCACGCGGGTTGGCAGTTTGGGAAATTAGAAACCGAAATCGAAAATTTGATAAGGAAAACCGCAACGGTTCGGGTTGGCAGTTTAGCGGTTTGGGCGGTTCGGGTCGGCGATTTGGATTATAAATTTTTTAAGGAAATTTTGTGTGCTTTCACATAATAATTGAAGAGAAAAAATACATAATTTTCATTCATACATTGCATATGTCATATGATAATTAAATATCTTAAATTTCATGGTTAAAGAAGAAGAAAATATAAAATAATATCTAATTTGAACGCGGGTCGGCGATTTAGGCGGTTCAGGTCGCAGTTTGAGTTAAAATTTGTGGTTTTGGGCGGTTCATGTCGCGGTTGGGTCAAAATCGCACACCGACCCGAAATTTGTGATTCGGTTCCGATTGACCCGAAATTATTTTTATTTTTTTTTCAAACCGCGATGTGTGGTTCGGGTTGGTGCGGTTCGGGTCGGGTTACGGTTTGACCCGAAACTGTGATCACCCCTACCGAGTTTCTACATTCAGGCAGGCCTCGCCCCTAGTATTCTCTTTTTAAGAGGGACTCACCCTCAGTATTCTATTCTCAATAAGGCATCACTCCTAGTATCACGTCCTTCTGACTCTCGGGTGCTTCATGTCTTGGATGCTTCAACTATTGATTGTAACTGAGCTATTGGTATCTTGATCCAACTCTTGGGGGGTTTGTTTTGTTCGAATTTTACTGCGAAAGAAATGTTAGTATTATGTATGCATGTGTGCAAATGATTTTTAGCTGTGTACCCGCTCTTCGACTTGAGAGGGTGCAGAAGTCACGACGTTCTTCTGCAGAGATATCATCAGGCTTCGTCTCATTTTCTGCCCGGGCTGTCCCTCGGGGTTCCCAAACCATCGATTTTATTTTCTAAATCATTTTTATCATGTAACAACTTTGCGTATGTTCTCAAAAGCTTTTCTCAAAATTCTATCCCTTTCAGAGTTTGAGCTTTGTCCAAATTCTAACTGTTTAGTGTTGTGATATTTTATATCGTACCGCAAGTGTACGGTGTCAAGTTTTAGTATAAATGAGTTTAGAGTGTCAAACCCACAGGGATTGCGTTAACTCGCACTAAATACTACAATTGATAATCCTAACTTTATTTAGAAAACAAATAATAAGGATTTTAATAAAATAAATAAATATAAAAACAATTTGATATGAGGAACTAATACGATAGAGATTCTGGATCCTGATTTCACCTAGCTGTCTCCTATGTATTTGTCATGCCAATTAATCTTTGTTCAGTTATATTGTTTATAAGTCAAGACTCCTAAAATATACACTCCCTCTCTCGAGTGCCGAGTGAAAATATCATCAACTATAGACTTCGATATCTCTATAAAAATCCAGTAGTTAACAACTCATTACCTTTTGTGATTCTATGTTAACGACTTCAAAGGAACTACAGATTCTCTCGAACTCTATAAAATCCTAGGTCATATTCTCTAGATCCATTCAAAATCCCCTCTCTCGAGTGATAGATTCTAAACATTCATCATCTTCAATTGTGGCCAACAATCAAGAAGCATTAAACTCAAAAGAATATAAATAAATCAATAAGACTTCATTACAAAATTAGCAAACAATTACAAGGTTCAAGCATCGATTACATCATTCTCCAGAATTAAGAAGTTTAGTTCATGACTAAAGATAAAAACAAACAAGTCATGAATCTAATGGAAATCATTAGAGTTCTAAGAAAGAAATAAGATGATAAAACCCGAATTGAATCTCTTCCTCTTCGGACGTCACCGCATTTGTCTCCTCTTGTCGCTTTTCAATCCTCCTCCTTGGATCTCTCTAAAATATGTATTTTGGTGTTTTGTGTTGTGTATTAGCCTACTCTTTTGAGTTTTGGCGAACTAATCTATTTATAATGGAGCCTTGGAGTCATTGGGTATCTTAAAAACCCTAAATTAAAAGAATTTGGAATGAGTGTGTACGTCTTCCTCTACTCCCACAGCACCGCGGTGATTTAGTCTCGACATTATGTATGGGTTCGTCTGGCGCCTCGGCACGAATAGGTAGGCGCCACAGCGCCTTAGTCACGGTCTTCATCTGGCTGCAGCGTGAGTGGTTAGCGCCTCGGCACCTATTTACGGTCTTCATCTGGCGCTGCAGCGCGAGTAGTTGGCGCCACAACGTCTTCGTCTCGGTATTCTGTATAGGAAGCTTGTGGCGCCGCGACGCGAGTGAGTTGGCGCTGCGGCGCTAACTTTGACTCATGGATATACTTGTTTTTCTTCTCATTTGCTTCCTTCAGTGATTCAGTTTGGTCCCAAAACACGTGCATTTGTCCCAAGATTCATGTATTAATGATTCCTACAATTAAGACATAAAATAAACTATAAATGACATTAAATGACATGAAACATAACAAAATACTAGGCTAAGAATGTAGGAATAAGTGGGTATAACCTACACTTATCATTTAGCGAATCGACTTAAAATTCTCACTTTCGAATTTTTATACGTAAAAGTGTTTTTGAAACACTAGCAATAGACAAGTATGTAATACTATCGGGATTAGACACTAGAGCAAGTGAGAGTTGTTGGAGCATAGTGCTCCGAGTTCCATCCTGACATGTGTGGATAATGTTATTCATACATTAAGTATTTTCTTTATATCATTATAAAATGATATATAGTACCATTCTTGTTCCTTTCGTATATTGCAGATCTAAAGTAGTTTAGATCAGACTAAATATTAGTATTCTTGATGTTAGAATTCTCATAATTGTTAGAACCTTTTATGAATTAGATCATAGACCTGAAAATATTTATCATAGTGATGTAGTTGCAATGGGCTACAACAAGGTGCTAAGAAATATCACTATACAATATTATTCTCAAAAGTATTTTCGGTCATATTTTTACCGATATAGGTCGATTAGTAAACGATAGACTGACATGTTGTCTATATACAATTAGCCATGTGATTGATCTTCATTGACCATGACTTAGGTGAGTTCATATAGATCATATGCATATTCAATATAGATTGGATACTAGACTGTCTCACATATAAAACCTGATAAACATACTATCTAGCTATCAATAGATGATCTTCTCAAGTTAAGTAGTATATCACTACAAGAAAAAACAAATTTAGCGACGGAAAGTAGCGACGGAACAATCCGTTTCAAAAGTTAGAAACGGAATAGCGATAGAATTGAAATGGATTAAATCAACAGCTACGGAATTTAACGACGAAACAAAATTCCGTAACTAATCGTGGCGGGAATAAAATTGCGGGAACAACATTAATGGAATAGCGATGAATTTTATAATCTGTCTCTATATATTGAAATGGAATTGCGACGGAATTCGTATTCCGTCGCTAAATATAGAGACGGAACGAAATTCCGTCGCTAACATAGCGACAGAATTAGTATACCATCTCTATTTATTACGACGGAATTTGTATTCCGTCGCTAATATTACGACGGAATACAATATTCCGTCGCTAATATTGCGACGGAATACATATTCCGTCGCTAATATTGCGACGGAATACAATATTCCGTCGCTAATATTACGACGAAATTTCATTTCCGTCTCTATTTTGCGACGGAAATAAAATTTCATCGTTAAGTTTTCTTAAATAAACATTTCCTTTTTCCCCGTCACTCGTTTTCCCTCTCACTCAAAATCCCTAAATCTCTCAAATTCACCACTACCAATCCTGCAGCGGGACCCATCCTTAGCCATCCCTCTGCCATTACCGCCGATTACATACTCCCACCATCAAAGCCAATCTCAGAACCACCTCCGCCAGCTGCTCATAAACCCAGTGGAGCTCGAGCGTGGCGACCGAATCGGCAGCGGCAACGGCGGCACAGTCTGGAGAGTCATCCACCGCGCCACGTCACGCGTCTTCGCCCTCAAGGTAATCTCCGGTGACCACGATGATTCTGTTAGATATCAGATCTGCCGTGAAATCAAAATCCTACGCGGCGTTAACCACCCTCGCTCTCTTAATTCTTAGTTTTTGTGTTTGAAATGTTGCTGAATATTTTTGTTTGATAGGATGAGGTTAATTACGGATTTGATACCTAGGGGAAGTTAAAAGGTAGAAGATTGGGGATTATTGATTATAATGGGGGGATTATGATGATGATGATGATGATCGACTTTCAATGAATCAATCTTGTTCTTTTTGAAATGTTCACTCGACAAAGGAATAATTTTCTGTTTATTATGACTATGTCTTCCTTAAGATTTCATGTTTATTTCCCGTTTTAGTTATCTTATATATACTTCTTTTATTCCAAAGTTAGAAAGATTGATGCGGTCATTTCAGTGCTGAAAAATTTCCATTTTTGGTTAGATTTTGATTAGATTTGTTCTCTGATCTCCTTGAATGGGGTGTTTATTTGGACTGTTAAACCATTTATGGTTTCTTTTGGAAATGGGTAAATTTCCTGGAGTTTTTCTCTGAGTTGTGTATTTTTGGATGGATATACTTTTAACATGATACAAAATAATCATGTAGTCGTTATGGAATGGAATTTCATAATTCGTAACACTGTATCCCATTATGGAATGGAATTTCAGTGAACATTCAATTTCCTTTGTAGATCTGGTGATGCAGAGACTTGTAGTCTGTGTGACTGTAATTTTTGCTTACTCCTCTCAGCTTGTCATCCATGCATGTCATTGTCAGATTGTCTTGTTTAAAATCTTTGCCTTTTTATTTTCTACTTAATTTCACTTGAGCATTCAGTGATCGATTTACCTTTTCCATGCAGGCAAGTGCCCGAGAAAGCGTTGCTGATCCAAATATAACAAAGTACTCCGTTAAAGTTCTACCGGTGAGTTCTAGAGCTTATTTTTTCTATTTCCTTTATTAAGTTAGTATCTAATAGGTTCTATAACCTCTTAATATATTTTTTTTTTCTATTTTGTACCCAAGTTTTGCCTTTACCCCACCATGTAAATCTTTTGAAGGACCACACATTTTCTTCTTAGATAACAAGTCTGTGTTCATAGGTGTCTGAGTTCCTCAAAGTTCTGTTGCAACATCTTTTGAACTTTCTTTTATTTCCATATGTTTTATTTTTGTTTACCCGAGTGTAATATTATTTCTTGTTCTGAATTCCCAATACATACATTGAGTTCATGTATTATATATTGAATTTGTTTTGTGTTGTTGTATTCAGTTGATTTTGAGCCACCGCTCTATTTTATAATATGTGTTTATTTGTTTTTCCCACAATAATTTGTTTTTAAAGAAGATGAGTGTGTCAGACAGTTTGAATGTGTGATTGGTTTGATTTTGTTGATAGATCTAGGTTTCAACCTGGATATCATAGTGCTATGGTTCAAAAAGATTGTGATATATATGGTAGTTTTGCTTCTAATAGAGAGTGAGTGATAAGTGGTGGAATAAGAGCATAAAGGGAATCAGCACGTTTAAGTTTCCTATTTCTCGTACTTTCAATGACTTTAATAAATAAAGTAGAGAGAGAGACTGTTTTCTCCTTCTCAAAAAAGTTTAAGTTTCTTATTTAAATAATCAGTCTCAGTCTCCCACTTCGCACTGGCACTCATTTAACTTGTTCACTCATTTTGATTAATTAATTAATTAATTACAACATTCCTTCTTGTGTTGTGTCGTATCGTGTCGTGTCTTTAGAATTTCAGAAAAAAAGAAAAAAAGAATAAGAAGAAGAATGCTTGTAAAATGTGAGGAATACTATGAAGATTATGACAATGGTATTTATTCTCTTTTTAGTTGGAAAATGGACTATTGGTACATGATTAAATATGTATATTGATTATAGATATGGTACGGGGAGGACAGCCAGCTGGCCGAGGACGAGGAGTTGAGCGGTCAGGCTCCACACCAGAGGACGATAGACCCTCTGCAGTCCAACTACCCTTATTTCTACTACTCAGACATCAGCATGATCGACTTCAGCTGGATCATCTCAAGCAGCACAAAGTTTAATGAGTTGTACCAAACTTATGATTACATCTGCTACTCATGATCAGTATGATTTAATAAAGTTTATATTATTATTATTATTGTAATTATTGTTGTTGTCGTTGTTGGTATTATTAATATTATTATTATTATTAAAAAAATCTAAATATTTATTTACTATTTTATACGCAGGTTCATACCTTCGGCCTCTCGCAGGATAGAGAAATATTTAAGGAGAAATTTGCATAGGAGGGCATGCAGTGGACTAAAGTGTCTAAAGAAATAAAAGAGTACTATTGGGATGAATTTCAGGTATATTATTATTATATGTAATGTATTATTTATCATTGTTGATTACAAATTATTTATTCAAATTCTTTTTACTTTTTACAGAAATATTATCAGTGAGATTCTGCGCATGCGGTCACTGTTAGGACTACATGGAATAATGTGTGTCAGAGTTGGTATAACGATAAACTCTGTAAATGACGCTATAAATATAAAGAATGAGGGAAGCCACTCTACGTTCCAGATAATGTTTGGAACAAATGGCAGGAGTATTGGAGTAGTACAGTGTTTAAATTAAAATCTCAGCAAGCATAAAAAAATAGAAACACTGAGAAGGGTGGAGAAGGATCGGGTGTTTCTAAACACACCGGTGGCTCGAGGTCTATCA
The DNA here is from genome assembly GCA_019454045.1 of Zanthoxylum bungeanum. Classification (NCBI taxonomy): domain Eukaryota; kingdom Viridiplantae; phylum Streptophyta; class Magnoliopsida; order Sapindales; family Rutaceae; genus Zanthoxylum; species Zanthoxylum bungeanum. Next base: position 20,802 of record SKCR01049916.1, read on the forward strand.
TTCAACATTCTATTGATATTGTTAGATTTTTTAAACATGCGAACATTTTTTATTACTTTTATTACTTTTATTATAAAAATTTAATAATTTTTTATTTTTTAAATATGAATCTCAGTTAGGACGTGCACCCACAGGCTATGAGGTCTTTAAGCATATGCACACAAAGAAGGATGATACTTTTATTGACAAGAGATCAAGCGACATTAATGTAAATTTTTGTTATAAATTATATATTTTTAATTTGTTCTTTTCAAATCATTTTTCTTTCTTATATATATTTATTATTAATGGTAGGCTGCTGTGGAGAAAATGGCAGCGATTGCATCTCAGTTATCAGAGGAGTCTGGTGAGCTAGCTGAGACTCAGCTTGACACCAATCGCCTATACTTAGATGTGGTTGGAGTGGATACTAAGAAGCGCCGAGTGTACGGTATCGGCTCTCTTGCATCGCTTTCATATCCGGATTCATTACGTAGCTCAGGTAGATCACACTTCGGAACGACTTTTGATGATACATTTGAGCAGCGGGTACAAGAACGAATTAGGATTAAAATACAAACTATACAACAACGACTGGATGAAGAGATACAACGCCGAGAGGAAGAGCAGCAGAAGAGAAATGAAGAAGTGTTTGATCTCAAATAGAAGATGGCAGAAATGGAGCGGTATTTTCAAATGATGAGAAACTTGAGTTCACAGCCTTCCTCTTCAGGTCCACCTGATCCTCCGACTGATTGTGAGCAGAGAGATAAGGAGAATTAAGTTATATGTATTTATTTTGTGTTGTACTTTTTTACACATAACTTTTATGTAATAAAATTTTTATTTTAATATTTGTTGTGTTTATTTTATAATTTAAGTAATTATAATATATTTATTTTATAATTTTACTCATATTAATATTGTTTAAAATAAATTTAATTTCTTTAAGAATTAAAAAAAAATACAATTTTATTAAAAAAAATAAATTCATTTGCTACTAATTAGCGACGGATAATTCCGTCGCTTGCTACAGAATTAATGTAGGAGTTTTATGGGCTAAATCCGGTAACGCAGCGGAAGCGGTGGAAAATCGTATTTTCCGATTTCAAAAATTTTTCTCGGATTTATTAAATAAACATATTTATTTAATATTCCAATAATCAAATTATGAAAATAAATTCAATAAATCATATTTAAGTGAATTTACCAAATTGCCCTTACACTTGGTATTTAGTCCATTTTAATCCGAAATTGATCAAATCAATTTTGAATGATTCTAAATCATTTTTAAGATGAAATGTTCAAAACATCAAAACACCAAAAGCAACCAAATCCCCAAATTTCTTATTCTTGGCCGAGAGCCTCCAAAGGGGTGCCATTTGTGCACTTTATCATTTCATGCTTCAAAACACATCAAGATGTAATCCAATCAACATGAAACTTTATATGCATCATATACACATCCAAATACACAACATATATGAAAACCCCCCCAAATTTGGAATTGGTCATGAACCCTAATTTTTCAATTTCCTCAAATTGGACAAATTAGACCAAATAGTTTAAATCAATTACTTTAATCATCATTCTTCCATCCAATCCAAGTCTCAACACAATGAAACAACTCAAGATCAAATCTAGGTCATTTAAGAGTGGGTCAATAAATCTATATTAGTAACATGATTTCCAAAACCTTAAAAGAAAGCTTACAACTACAATAGTCACAATCTTCTTTCATCACACATGCTCAACACTTCCATCAAAACTTCCATCAACAAAAACACAAAGAATAAAGAAAGAAATAACCTAAGAACATCATATGTTAAAGCCTAGATCCTAAGGAACATTTTCCTTACTAATAGTAAGTTGAAGAAACTTACTAAAATCCAAGCTTTCTTGATTTTTCCTTTCTTTTCACAAGCTTTCTTTTTGTTTCTTCAATGGAGTTTTTTCTTTGTAAAGTGTATTAGGTTAAGAATAAAATGAAATGAAAAACAATATATACTTGTACAAGATTTGCCTTGGCCGAAAATGCTAAAGCCAAATACAAGTTTATTAATTTCATTTTCATTTCACTTTAATTTAGTCAACTTGCATAAATATCCAAATAACACTTTATTAGATATTTAATTAAGTCAACAAAGGAAACTAATATCATTTACATCAAATATCCTAATGTAAGATATTTATATTTTAATTAATTTAATCATTTAACAATTAAATAATCAATTAATTAATCAAATACAAATATATAAAATATATGTATAATATTTACATTAAATATTAAAAACATATATTCATTTAGGATATAAGTCAAATAACTCATTTTGACTATTAATTGATGTGTATTTAAATTAATCAAGTATTAAATGTAAATACACAATAATTAGGCAAATGACTATCTAGTCCCTTTAGCACGTATCTTGCGTTTAACCTTTAAACGACTTTATAAATAATCAATATTATTTATTAATGTTGCTCTAGTGCTCTACGAGTATGTTTCATTATTAAGACTCTATAGATTCAGGTATATCCGTCACGAAATCAAATTCGTGTCCATAATCTATCCACCCGTAGATTATGACGATCACGGATAATCTCGCTGAATCATACAGGTCGAGGTCATGGCAAATGTATAATTCCTCCGTCACAGGTATCCGGATTAATCCCAGAGATATAGATGTAAACGTCAAATCTCTACGGGGATTATCCAGTCGACTATTCCATTAGCAATCTCTAAAAGAATGTTTAGAACTAGCTTCTAAACTTTACCACGGGCCCATGGTTTTATCTGATTGCTAATCATATGGATTACCTATGCTCTGGTACACAGAACTGACGGATCCTATCTTGATACACATAGGACACCCTGAGGATCTATCTACACCCAACGAACAGGCGGAGGTCTGATCTAAATAGATCGTTGACGTGACTGTCATCTAAGTGTAGAAGATGTCTCATGTGCTCACAATGGCATCTCAAGTCTAAGAATCACAAGTGCTACTCAACCCGAGAAGATTCTTATTGACGCTAGTGTACCATCCATTAAGAATCTTCGGTGAGTCATTCGGTGTTTATCCGCTATAAACACCTACACGTCTATAATAGTCTCCAAGACTAATGGTTCATTGAGAAACCATTGGAATCATATATTCCAGTATACGACATGTACTGGTCTCAACGGGTTTACTATACTGACCAAGTAGTGTAAACCTTGACCAGGAACAATCTGAGAATGACAACGTCATGATACTACTCAATGTCAGTTGCGACGTTTTTGCAACAGTACCATGACTAATCATCTAAGGTCATTACGTCTTTACCATTTAATAAGATAGATTATATTATAGAAACTGCATATATTATTCATAATAATAATGTTTTACAGAAGTATTCAAAAGAAATACAACCGGAAATTGGCGCTCTGAGCACCAACCCCAACAATTAAGTCTGTCACTGTTTAGCGAAGGATAAGTCCGTCGCTAAATAGAGACGGACATTATTCCCGTCGCTATATTGCGACGGAAAAGTCCGTCGCTGTTTAGCGAATGATAGTATTATCGTCGCTATATTGCGACGGACAAGTCCGTCCCTATTTAGCGACAGACTTATCCTTCGCTAAACAGCGACGGAATAGTCCGTCGCAAAATATCGACAGACTTAATTCCGTAACAATTTATAGCGACGGAAATAAAATTTATTTCCGTCGCTATATACTTTGCGACTAGTAAAACAGAGACGGAAAAATTCCATCTCTGTTCCGTCGCTAAAGTCGAATAGCGACGGATTAGAGACGGATTTTTCCGTCTCTAATTCGCATTTTTCTTGTAGTATATGTGGTCATTTGACTAAAGGCCACTACAAGAATTATGGCTTTTAGCGTCCAAATATTTAGCGTCGAAACATTATGCGACGCCAAAACTAACTTTTAGCGTCGAATATTAGTTTCGACGCTATATGTCATATTTTTAGCGACGGAATAAAACTTCGACGCAGAATATTAATGTTTTGGCGTCGAAACTATATTTCGACGCTAAAAACAGAACTTTAGCGTCAAAAAATATTCGACGCTGAATAATTATATTATTGCAATAATTTTTGGTGCCAGATATTACACTTTTAGCGTCGAAACACGTGGTCGACGCCAAAAATATAATTTTAGCGTCGAACATATATCGTCGCTAAAGGTGTATGTAGTTTCCACCGGCAAATCCTTGACTCTTTCGCGTCTAAATTAAATTCGATGCTAAAAACGGCAACAATTAGAGTCGAATGTGAATAATCGACGCGAAAAATAATACTTTTAGCGTCGAAAATTATTTCGACGCTAAAGAGTTATGAAGCTTCCACCGACAGGTCCTTGATTCTTTCGCGTCTAAATTTAATTCGACGCTATATTTTTGATATTTAGCGTCGACAAAACAGTTTCGACGCTAAAAACGTATACAATTAGCGTCGATTTTGAATATTCGACGCCAAAAATAATACTTTTAGCGTCGAACAAATATTCGACGCTAAAGAGTTATGAAGCTTCCACCGACAGATCCTTGATTCTTTCACGTCTAAATTAAATCCGACGCTAATTTGTTATATTTAGTGTCGAAAAAACGGTTTCGCGACGCTAAAAATGGAACATGTAGCGTCGAAAAAACATTTCGACGCTAAAAACGGCAACAATTAGCGTCGAATTTAGTATTCGACGCTAAAGATAGATTAAAATACAGAAGGTCACCACCCCTTCTCCCCCTCTGTTTTTCTCTCATTCTCTTCATAAAAATCCTCTGAAATCTGAGAATTTCTCATCTACAGCCTCACATCTCTCCTAAAAATTTTCAATAAAATTGTAATCAATTTCCGAAAAGGTAAATCTTCTTTCATATTTCTTTATTATTTTCAATTTTTATGATTATATATGTTGTTTATATGTTGTTTATATGCTGTTTATATATGTTGTTTGTTAGTGATTTATGATTCATATATGTAAGTAAGTATATTAATTAACAAAATAGAATTTTTTGTAAACTATTTAATTAATTTATCAACCAATATATATATATATATATATATATATATATGCTTAAATTAAGTATTACTGAATTAGTAATGTTGATTACTGTAAAATGATATCTAATAATTATATTATTATATTTAGGTATTCTGCTGAAATGGATAGAATTGGATGAGCTCTCTGGATAGATTTGTAGGGGTTGGTGCTCAGAGCGCCAATTCCCGGTTGTATTTTGTAAATACTTCTGTAAAACATTATTATTGTAATAATATATGCAGTTTCTATAATATAATCTATTCTTTTATATGGTAAAGACGTAATGACCTTAGAATGATTAGTCATGGTACAGTTGCAAAAGCGTCGCAACGGACATTGAGTCGTATCATGACGTTGTCATTCTCAGACAGTTCCTGGTCAAGGTTTACACTACTTGGTCAGTATAGTAAACCCGTTGAGACCGGTACATGTCGTATACTGGAATATATGATTCCAATGGTTTCTCAATGAACCATAAGTCTTGGAGACTAGTATAGACGTGTAGGTGTTTATAGTGGATAAACACTGAACGACTCACCGAAGATTCTTAATGGATGGTACACCAGCGTCAATAAGAATCTTCTTGGGTTGAGTAGCACTTGTGATTCTTAGACTTGAGATGCCATTGTGGGCACATGAGACATCTTCTACACTTAGACGGCAGTCACGTCACCGATCTATTTAGATCAGACCTCCGCCTGTTCGTTGGGTGTAGATAGATCCTCAGGGTGTCCTATGTGTATCAAGATAGGATCCGTCAGTTCTGTGTACCAGAGCATAGGTAGTCCATATGATTAGCAATCAGATAAAACCATGGGCCCGTGGTAAGTTTAGAAGCTAGTTCTAAACATTCTTTTTGAGATTGCTAATAGAATAGTCGACTGGATAGTCCCGATAGAGATTTGACGTTTACATCTATATCTCTGGGATTTATCCGGATACCTGTGACGGAGGAATTATACATTTGCGATGACCTCGACCTGTATGGTTTTAGCGAGATTATCCGTGATCGTCATAATCTACGGGTGGATAGATTATGGACATGAAATTTGATTTCGTGACGGATATACCTGAACCTAGAGAGTCTCAATAATGAAACATACTCGTTGAGCACTAGAGCAACATAAATAAATAATATTGATTATTTATAAAGTCGTTTAATGGTTAAACGCAAGATACATGCTAAAGACACTAGATAGTCATTTACTTAATTATTGTGTATTTACATTTAATACTTGATTAATTTAAATACACATTAATTAATAGTCAAAATGAGTTATTTGACTTATTTCCTAAATGAATATATGTTTTTAATATTTAATGTAAATATTATACATATATTTAATATATTTGTATTTGATTAATTAATTAATTATTTAATTGTTAAATGATTAAATTAATTAAAATATAAATATCTTATGTTAGGATAATTAAAGTAAATGACATTAGTTGCATTTGTTGACCAAGATAAATATCTCTATAAAGTAGTTTATAAGATATTTGTGCAAGTTGACATTGTGATAATTGAATTAAATTGAAATTACAATTTCTTGATTTTGGCCATGAATTTCGGCCAAGGTGTAATTGTTACACATATAAATTGTTTTTCATTTTTCATTTCACTTAACCTAATACACTTTATCAAAAAGAAACACCATTGAAGAAAGCTTGAAGAAGTTTGAGAAAGAAAAGAAAACCAAGGAAAGCTTGATTTTAGTAAGTTTTCTCCAACTTACTATTAGTAAGGAAATTTCCTTAGCATCTAGGCTTCCATATATGATATCCTTAGGTTATTTCTTTCTTTATTCTTTAGTTTTTTGGTGATGGAAAGTTTGGTGAAGTTGTAGAGCATGTGTAATGAATAAAGTGTTTAACTATTGTAGTAATAAACACTCTTGTAAGGTTTATGAAACCAAGTTGCTATTCTAGAGTTGTTGACCCACTCTTAAATGACCTAGATTTGATCTTGAGTTTTTTCATTGTGTTGAGACTTGAATTGGATGAAAGATTGATGATTGAAACATTTGATTTAATGTAATTAGCCTAATTTGTCCAATTTGTGGAAATTGAAAAATTAGGGTTTCTAACTAATTCCAAATTTGGGGGGTTTTCATATATGTTGAGCATTTGGGTGTGTATATGATGCATGCAAAGTTTCATGTTGATTGGATTTCATTTGGATGAGTTTTGAAGCATGAAATGACCAAATGGTCAACTTGGGCACCATTTGGTGCTTCGGCTTTGAGAGAGAAAAATGGGGATTTTGGTTGCTTTGGTATTTTGATGTTTTGAACATCATAAGTTCATCTTAGAAATGATTAGAATCATTCAAAATTGATTGGATCAATTTCGGACTAAAACGGACAAAAATACAAAGCAAGGGTATTTCGGTAATTCACCTAAAATGTTTTATTGAATTTATTTTCATAATTTGATTATTGGAATGTTAAATAAATATGTTATTTAATTATCCGAGAAAAAGTTTTGAAATCTGAAAATCGGATTTTCACCGCTTCCGCTGCGTTACCGGATTCACCCCCTAAATAACCCCTTAAGATTGAGTGTTGAATATCGTAATGGAGTGTCTGAGTTTATGGAAGTCGCAAAGCAACACATTGATGCAGAAGGTCATGTTCGTTGTCCATGTGCAAATTGTTTGAATAGGAAAGGAAGCGGTTAGATGAAGTTCATAATCATTTATACATGCCAGGAATATCACCCACTTACTGTACGTGGATTTATCACGGTGAGCAGTATCATTCTCAGTCACGGTTTTTTGATGTCGGCGAAGGGAGAGTAGTAGTTACAATCAACCTGCAAACGATGATATCGCCGATATTTTGCATGACTTACAAGGTCCACAACTTGGTCATAGTGTTAGTGGCGACATGCCAGTGTTAAGTGGAAATGATCAAAATTTATTTAGTGAACTACTTGATGAGGCAAAAAAATTCTTCGAATGCTGGAATGCTGGAATGTCGATCTTGAATTTCGTTGTGAAATTATTACACATTAAAGTGATCAACAGAATGACCAACAAAAGTATCGATATGATGTTAGAGTTACTGGCCCAAATGTTACCGGTTGGAAGCGAATTGCCTAAGTCGTACTACAGGCAAAGAAAATGTTGCGTGATCTGGGAATGGGGTATGAATCCATTCATGCTTGTAAGTTTGATTGTGTATTATTTCGTGCCGAGTATGAATCACTTGAACATTGTCCGATATGTGGTGAAAGTCGGTACAAAGTCCGTGGTATGGGAAGAAAGTGCCTCAAAAGATATTGCGATATTTCCCTTTAACGCCCAGGCTGCAGAGATTGTTCATGTCACGACACACAGCGACTGATATGATGTGGCATCATGAAAAGAGGATCGGTGCGGAGGGCATACTTAGACATCCTGCGGACGGAACCGAATGGAAGGAATTTGATGACATGTACCCCCGTTTCGCTGAGGACCCCCGTAATGTCAGGTTAGGTCTTGCCTCTGATGGTTTTAACCCATTTGGGAATATGTACAACTCTTATAGCATCTGGCCCGTTATTGTCATTCCATATAACTTACCTCCATGGAAATGTATGAAGGATCCGTTCATGTTTATGTCATTGCTTATCCCTGGTCCACGTTCACCTGGTAAAGATATAAATATTTACTTGAGACCATTGATCGAGGAGTTACAAACATTATGGAATGTGGGTGTGCATACCTATGATGCAGCTTCAGAGCAGTATTTTCAGATGCATGCCGCATTATTATGGACCATTAATGATTTTCCAGCCTATGGTTCATTATATGGATGGAGCACTAAGGGATACATGGCATGTCCAGTTTGTGCGGATCATACACCTTCGCAACGATTACGGAATAAAATCGGATACACGGGCACAGGGATTTCTTGAGTCGAGTCATCCTTGGCGGAGGAGTAAATTATTTAACGGGCAACATGAACCTCAGAGTAAGCCCAGTCGATTGTCTGCATTTGACATACTTTGCCAACATCAACAGCTCAAAGACAGCACACCAGGTAAACATCCTAATAATAGAGATAAAAATCGAAAACGGTACCTGAAGAGTTGAATTGGACAGGAAAAAGTATTTTCTTTAAGTTAGAATATTGGGGGACTCTGAGTTTGCGACATAATTTGGATGTAATGCATATAGAGAAAAATATTTGTGAGAGTTTAGTGGGTACACTATTCAATATTCCGGGTAAGACAAAAGACACTGTAATGCTAGATTGGACCTACAAGATCTTAGAATTCGCAGTGAATTGCATTTACAAGACTCCTCTCGAGGTTTTATTAAGCCTCCTGCTAGTTATGTGCTCAATCAATCGGAGAGAAAATCATTCTGTGATTGGCTGAAAATGGTTAAATTCCCTGATAATTATGCATCCAATATTGGGCGTTGGGTCAGAGATGATACAATAACGGGATTAAAGAGTCACGATTGTCATGTGCTGCTCGAGATTCTCCTTCCTGTTGGCATTCGACCTTATCTCCCCCCGAATGTATGCGACGCCGTACTTGATCTATGTGGCTTCTTTAAACAATTGTGTCAGAGGACATTAAGCACATCTGTTATTGACGACCTTGAGCGAGGAATCGTGATAATCCTATGCAAGCTGGAGCGAATTTTGCCACCCGCTTTCTTTGATGTCATGGTACATCTGGCTGTGCATTTACCGATGAAGCTAGAAAGGAGGTCCTGTCCATTACAGATGGATGTATCCCATTGAGAGGTACTATATATATATATAACAGTTTTATATAAGAAAATTTGTAACCGTTTTTATTTGCATATATTTAGTGTTAATGCAAACTTGTTGTCATATCTGCAGAGCTTGGGAGATTACAAACAATATGTCAAAAATAAGGCACGACCTGAAGGTTCAATAGCTGAAGCTGTTATAATAAATGAAGCAATAACATTTTGTTCGATGTACATGCAGAATATTGAAACTCATTTCAATCGTCGGCCACGAAACTATGATGAAGATGCAAGTAATAGCCAAGAGATCACAGTGTTCCGTCAAAATTACAGACCATTTGGGGCAGTAGGTGTCAAATTACTAACCCGTCAGGAAGTTCAACGTGCGCATTGGTTTATATTGAGTAATTGTGATGAAGTGCAACCGTATTTAACGTAATGTAGGCATTGCATTTTCGCATGTGAAACCCGATGATGAGTCTCATTTGGAGGCACTACCTTTTGAGTCATGAAAGCCGCGGGAAACAGATATCGGAAGGGGGAATTCAGAATAAACTAGCTCACTGTCTTCGTTGGTGCTGCGTTCGTTACTTCGTTCGAACGGAAAACAGATTGCGGGCGTTCGTGTAGCGTTCGAGGGAGCGTTCGAACGGTATCGGTAATTCTGGTTTTGCTGCTAGCCTCACACCCAGCCCATTTAGCTCCCCAAAGCCCATAAAACACATCCCAAATTAAATAAATAAATATTAATTAAATATTAAACATTAAAATAAAACATTTAAATCATTTACCAATTAAATAAAACATAAAATAAAATCATGCCTAATATAAATGAATCAAATATATTATATACTAAAACTAAAAATAAGATTTGCCTAATTAAAATCAATCTTAACCAATTAAAGCCAATCATATATTTGACTTCCTAATTCAATAAGATATTTACCAATATAAAATATTGGTATTCCTAAACCAACACAAATTAAATATTGCAACTTCCTAAATTAAAATATCTTGTCCCCCCTCAATCTTGTGTATGCCTTTCTCACCTCTCCTAATTTGGAAACAAGATCCCTTCCCTTGTCAACCCTAGCCATTCTCTATATAAACAACCCCTAACCAAGGCCATTCCTCTCCTTGACACAACACACCTCACACCCAAGCTCTCTCGAAATCTCTCTAGACTCTCTCTACACACCCAAAACACATCCAAGAGAAAACACTTCATACACACACAAAAAGAAAACAAAGAAACCACCACAAGCCACCACCCTCCATAGCCGAACCCAAACTCACCCATAGCCGAATTCTAAAACACGCCAAAACAACCTCCTAGATTACCTTAAAACAGTAGCCCAAAATCCTTAAAAAACAGTAACTTAGAAAACTACATAGATAATCTTAAAAATAATCACTTTTAATTGCACTAAGAACCCACACAACTTGGAATAGTTCTTTGAAAACATTGAAACAGGTAGCCCGTGCAGTGAGCAGCAAAACAGGAGCCGAATAGGAGCAGAACAGAGTTCGAACAATAAGCAAAGCAGCGAAGCAGTGAGCTAGGACGTTGAACCAGCGGACCAGAAAAGTTGCGGAGCCTTACCCCCCTTTTGATCTTCGTGGAACGTGAGTCCGAGAGACGGCTTAAAAGGTTAGACCTGAGGGTATCTTTCACACTTGTTTTCCTTTTCCGCATTATTTATTAAGTATTTCTTGTATGATTGTAATGTTGAAATGTGTGTTGTGATTTTTGAGTATATAAATATGCATGAATTATGAGATGTAATATGTTGTGGGCATTAGATGAATGAGAGATGTGTCAACTCTCGCGGTATATCGGATGGAAACCCGGACATAAATTTCATAGCCGATTCCGAATGGACGGTAATATGATCTGTACTCGGGCCACAACTCCACGTACCGCTTGAGTAAACGGCACCATCTCTCTTTCGTTGTGTTGCTTTTTGTTTATTTAGTTTTCTCTTGAATTCAATATATTGTTTATTTTTGTATGATTCAACCAAGCGCATGGGCTTAGTGAGTTAGTCCAAAGGTCCTCCATTTGTGAGACAAAGAGCCGAAAAGGCCACCTTCGTGACACTACTTCGCCGCGCCGGTTGATGTATGTTCGGTTGGACGCAAGATACGTTCAATCGAGCATACTTAGTTTGATATTATTATCTTTATTTTCGTATGTATAAGTCAATCGAGCGCATGGGCTTAGTAAGTGTGATGTGAGATCCCCTATGGGGAGGGGCTAAAAGCCCCCTTTTCCACGATGCTTTGCCGCGCCGGTTGACGTGTGTTCAGATTGGATGTGAGATGTGTTCAATCGGGCATACTTGGTTGATATGATTGGTTCTAGTCTTGTACGTGTGACGTGATGCGCATGGGCTTAGCATGTTGGTCTAAATGTCATCTCTTTGAGAGATCAAGAGCCCCAAAAGGTCACCTTTACGGCAGTGCTTCGCCGCGCCCCTTTATTTTCTGTTTATTGCATCCTATTTCATGCATCAGGTCCGTGTCCGTTCGAACGCGTTCACGAACGCAACTCGAACGCGTATAAATTTTGCCTTATCATGCATCAGGTCTCATTTCCGTTCGAACGCGTTTACGAACGCTACTCGAACATGAGCATTCTGTTTCATTTCCGTTCGAACGCGTTTACGAACGCTACTCGAACGTGAGCATTCTGTTTCATTTCCGTTCGAACGCGTTTACGAACGCTACTCGAACGTGAGCATTCTGTTTCATTTCCGTTCGAACGCGTTTACGAACGCTACTCGAACGTGAGCATTCTGTTTCATTTCCGTTCGAACGCGTTTACGAACGCTACACGAACGCGAATACACTGAACTGAGTCTTTTTCATTAGATTTCATGCATAGTTTTCCTAGTAGCTATCTCCACATGTATAAATGCAAATATGTTGATGTATTACAATTCATATGCTTGTGTCATGATAACATTTGAGTATTATTTCTTGCGGTATATCGGATGGAAACCCAGACGTAAATTCCGTAGCCGATTCCGAATGGACGGTAGTGCGGTCTGTACTTGGGCCACAATTCCTCGTACCACTTGAAAAGTGCCCATATGTGTGCTTGTATGGTTAATATGTGTGCTTGTGTTTTTTTCCTGAATGTGATATGCAAGTAAAGTTGTATGTTAGTTGCTATCTTGATATATGTTAAGCATGTAAATTTAAATGTAAGATATATGTGAAATGCGTACATGAGTTTTTTTATTTTACACATGAGAATTTAGAGGCATGATACTATTGGAAATAAGTGTTACTTAAGCTTAGTTAAATTATTACATGAATCCTTTCATTACAAGTGACATAAGTAAGGGACCATTCCGAACCCAACGGTTTGAGGTCTTCCCTTGCGAGGGGTGAGTGCGGCCTTAAATCTTTGTCCCGGTTCACACCGGGTGGCGACTCCATCTTATGTAATCCTTCCCAACTAGGCCGCGAGCCTAGGAACGGCGTCGCCCAGGTCCTGTGTCCTACAGTCTGGCGACTCCACTGGGGATAGAGAATTGGCCCCGAAATATTGACTTGTGATGTTTGGATTTATGTTTTAATTGACCGTGTCTATAGTGGATAAAGTGAGGGTTTAATCAAAGGCATTTTTAGGCTAGGTAATGGTTTGGTGTCCTCCTTCATTCACTACCTTCCTAGAAGGAAAAGCTGTGAAGGCACCTAGATAGCCATCTACTCGTAGCCTATTGTGATAGACTAATTTGGATGACTCGTTGTTTATTCCTGACAACAAGCGATAAGAGCCTAAGAGGCTTGGGTATTTAAGTGAGCCTCGCTCCACCTTCCCTCTGGGGGATCTACAACGTGAAATCCATTTGACAGTCCGTCACACACCATAGCTCATTGGCACGTACCTTAGTGTATAAAAAGGGGTGCGCTCACTTGGTTGCTCGAACCCTTGAGTGGGGAGACCTAGTTGTGGGCCATCCTTCGCCGGTGAGAGCCTTTGTCTATACTCTTACTAACCCACCCATAGACCGGGTTGGCTAAAGTAACAATTATTTCCTTGAATATGTGCTTGTGGACCATCCTCATTTGGATGCAGTTGGACTATTGTCAGAAATGCGGGCTTGTTGGGCCATTTAAACTGGGGCAAGTTCGTACCTTATGACTATTAGGCCAAAAGCTTCTGAAATGTTGATGAGCCGTTGTAGAAATTATTGTTGTATGTTTGCATTATCTTTCTTTGTGCTTGTGTTCGGAACATTACCATTTGGATTTAGTTGAACTCCTTGTCATGAGATGTGAACTCGTTGGGCCATTTAAACTGGGACGAGTCCACTCCTATGGCAGTTAGCCCAAAAACTTCTAAAATGATGATAGGCCGATTTGTGTGCAAATTTTAAAGAGTTGATATATCTCTTGTATCACATGCATCACATGTATCACATGCACCTCACGCATACATGCACCATGTTAACTCCCTTTTGATTTAAAAGCCATCATAGATGCATGTTGGTTAGGGAAGATGACAGACTTGTCAAAAGACCAAGCAGCCACCAAGAATACTGGCAGAAGACCTAGCTCAATGGGATAGGAAACCCAATCATGCATGCATGCATACACGTAACACATTTTTTCATCCCTTTTGTGTTTGTTCTGTTTTGTAATAACAGGTTTCAGAAGAGAAAAAGAGAAAGCGGCAAAGACAAGACAACCAGAATCAGTAACATATGAGTAGTAGTTTTGGGGATGAGTCCCAGGGTCGAGGCCCACATCGTCAGAGTGTTGGAATGAATCCCGGGGTTGAGGCCAATGTCAGCAATTTTAGAAATGAGTCACAGGGGCGAGGCCCGTATCTGTATCAGTCTGGGGGCGAGGCCCATATCAATATCAGTTTAGGGCCGAGGCCCACATCAGCAGAATTTTGGAATGAATCCAGGGAATGAATCCCATGGTCGAGGCCCACATCAGCAGAATTTTGGAATGGATCCAGGGAATGAATCCCAGGGCCGAGGCCCGCATCAGTAAAATTTTGGAATGAATCCGAGGGTCGAGGCCCACATCAGCATCAATCTGGGGGCGAGGCCCATGATAGTAGCAGTTGGGGCCGAGGCCCACTTCAGCAATCAGTTTTGGGGATGAGTCCCAAGGGTCGAGGCCCACATCAGCATCAATCTGGGGGCGAGGCCCATGACAGTAGCAGTTGGGGCCGAGGCCCACTTCAGCAATCAGTTTTGGGGATGAGTCCCAAGGGTCGAGGCCCACATCAACATCAATCTGGGGGCGAGGCCCATGTCAGTAGCAGTTGGGGCCGAGGCCCACTTCAACATCAGTTTTGGGGATGAGTCCCAGGGTCGAGGCCCACATCAAACACAGTTTGGGAATGAGTCCCAGGGTCGAGGCCCACATTACATCAGTATTAGTCTTGCCGGGTATGGCATTCTGGGGGCGAGGCCCACATTACATCAGATCAGTTCTGCCGAGAATGGCACTCCGAGAATGGCAATCCAAGAATGGAGCAGAGTTCAAGAATGAACAAGTCGGAAATGACACTCCGAGAATGGAGATATGGTCCGGGAATGGACAGTTCAAAAATGAACAAGCCGAGAATGGCAATCCAAGAATGGAGCAGAGTTCAAGAATGAACAAGTCGGAAATGACACTCCGAGAATGGAGATATGGTCCGGGAATGGACAGTTCAAGAATGAACAAGCCGGGAATGGCACTCCAAGAATGGAAGCACGGTTCGGGAATGAACCACCTCACAGTAACGGTTCGGGAATGAACCACCTTACAGTAACGGTCCGGGAATGGACCACCTTACAGTAACAGTTCAGGAATAAAGCCTGCATCTAGTTCGGTTCAGGAAGAAAGCCTGCATTCAGCTCAGTACGGGAATAAAACCCACATTCAGTACAGTTCAGGAAGAAAGCCTACAAACTCGGGAATAAAGCCCACATTCAATACAGTTCGGGGACAAAGCCCACAGTTAACACAGTCAGGGAACAAAGCCCAGGGGAAGAAAGCCTCATATCAGTATAAGTTTGAGTTTCCAGATGAAGAGATCCAAGCAATAACAGTTCAGAGATGGAAGATGTATTTCGACGGAGCAGTGAATTACAAGGGAGCCGGAATTGGGATCGTGATAGTAACCCCCGAGGGAGAGACTTTGCCTTTGGCTAAGAGGTTGACATTCAGAGTGACTAATAACATGGCTGAGTATGAAGCATGTGCTTTTGGCCTGACAGCATTGATAGCCCTGAAGGCCGGGAGTGTGGAAATCTACGGAGATTCTATGTTGGTAATCCAGCAGATGCGAGGAGAATGGGAATTGAAGGAAGAACGGTTGAAGCCTTATCTGTTTCACCTCAGAAAATTGGCACAGGATATCCCCGAGTGTAAGTTTCAGCACCTACCGAGGGAAGAGAATCAGATGGCAGACGCATTGGCTACACTAGCAGCGACTTGGGAAAATCCAGAGAAGTTAGTGATAAGACCATTGATACTGACAACAGCAAGTAAACCTGCTTATGAGATAGAAAGAATTCTGGAAGTTGAGGTTGACGATGGTAAGCCTTGGTATTATGACATTCAGAGGTATCTGGAACATGGTGAATTCCCGGAAGGGGCGGGCAGAAAAGACAGAATAGCCATTCAGAAGTTGGCTTCCCAGTATGTGACTTTGAGAGGGGAACTGTACAAGAGACAGGCAAACGGTATTCAGTTGAAATGTTTGAGAAAAGAAGAAGCTCAGAAAGTGATGGAAGTGAAGGGGTTATTTAGGGGGTGAATCCGGTAACGCATCGGAAGCGGTGAAAATCCGATTTTCAGATTTCAAAACTTTTTCTTGGATTAAATAAATAAACACATTTATTTAATTACCCAATAATCAAATAATGAAATAAAATTTCAAATGAATCAAATTCAAGTGAAATTACCAAATTACCCTTATATGGTATTTTGTCCATTTTAGTCCGAAATTGATCCAATCAATTTTGAATGATTCTAAATCATTTCTAAGATGAACTTAGCATGTTCAAAACATCAAAACACCAATAGCCACAAAATCCCCAAATTTCCTTACAAATGCCGAGAGCACCAAATGGTGCCCAAGTTGACCATTTGGTCATTTCATGCTTCAAAACTCATCCAAATGAAATCCAATCAACATGAAACTTTGCATGCATCATATACACACCCAAATGCTCAACATATATGAAAACCCCCAAATTTGGAATTAGTTAGAAACCCTAATTTTTCAATTTCCACAAAATGGACAAATTAGGCTAATTACATTAAATCAAATGTTTCAATCATCAATCTTTCATCCAATTCAAGTCTCAACACAATGAAACAACTCAAGATCAAATCTAGGTCATTTAAGAGTGGGTCAACAACTCTAGAATAGCAACATGGTTTCATAAACCTTAAAAGAATACATATAACTACACTAGTTACATTCTTTGTTCATCATACATGCTCAACACTTTTAAACAAATTTCCATCATCAAAAACCACAAGAAATAAAGAAAAGAATAACTTAAGAAACTCATGAGAGATAGCCTAGATCATAAGGAACAAATTCCTTTCTAATAGCAAGTTTAAGAAACTTACAAAATCTAAGCTTTTCTTTAGGTTTTTCTTTTTCTCCTTCACTTTCTTTCTTTGTCTTTCTTCAATGGAACTTTTGTTTTTGGTAAAGTGTATTAGGTTAGTGAAATGAAAAATGAAAAAACAATTTATATGTGCAACTTTTGCACTATGGCCGAAATTAGCATACCAAATTCACCAAAATTGTAATTTCAATTTCATTTGCATTATTAGTAAATCAACTTGCATAAATATCTTTTATAACCTTTATTAGATATTTATTTAAGTCAAATATGGCAACTAAAGTCATTTACTTTAAATATCCTAACTTAAGATATTTATATTTTAATTAATTTAATCATTTAACAATTAAATAATTAATTAATTAATCAAATACAAATATATTAAATATATGTATAATATTTACATTAAATATTAAAAACATATATTCATTTAGGAAATAAGTCAAATATCTCATTTTGACTATTAATTAATGTGTATTTAAATTAATCAAGTATTAAATGTAAATACACAATAATTACGTAAATGACTATTCAGTCCCTTTTGCACGTATCTTCCGTTTAACCTTTAAACGACTTTATAAATAATCAATATTATTTATTTATGTTGCTCTAGTGCTCAACGAGTATGTTTCATTATTGAGACTCTCTAGGTTCAGGTATATCCGTCACGAAATCAAATTTCATGTCCATAATCTATCCACCCGTAGATTATGACGATCACGGATAATCTCGCTAAACCATACAGGTCGAGGTCATCGCAAATGTATAATTCCTCCGTCACAGGTATCCGGATAAATCCCAGAGATATAGATGTAAACGTCAAATCTCTATCGGGACTATCCAGTCGACTATTCTATTAGCAATCTCAAAAAGAACGTTTAGAACTAGCTTCTAAACTTACCACGGGCCCATGGTTTTATCTGATTGCTAATCATATGGACTACCTATGCTCTGGTACACAGAACTGACGGATCCTATCTTGATACACATAGGACACCCTGAGGATCTATCTACACCCAACGAACAGGCGGAGGTCTGATCTAAATAGATCGGTGACGTGACTGCCGTCTAAGTGTAGAAGATGTCTCATGTGCCCACAATGGCATCTCAAGTCTAAGAATCACAAGTGCTACTCAACCCAAAAAGATTCTTATTGACGCTGGTGTACCATCCATTAAGAATCTTCGGTGAGTCGTTCAGTGTTTATCCACTATAAACACCTACACGTCTATACTAGTCTCCAAGACTTATGGTTCATTGAGAAACCATTGGAATCATATATTCCAGTATACGACATGTACCGGTCTCAACGGGTTTACTATACTGACCAAGTAGTGTAAACCTTGACCAGGAACTGTCTGAGAATGACAACGTCATGATACGACTCAATGTCCGTTGCGACGCTTTTGCAACTGTATCATGACTAATCATTCTAGGGTCATTACGTTTTTACCATATAAAAGATTAGATTATATTATAGAAACTGCATATATTATTACTAATAATAATGTTTTACAGAAGTATTTAACAAAATACAACCGGGAATTGGCGCTCAGAGCACCAACCTCTACAAAATCTCCCACTTGCTCTAGTGCCAATATCGATTGTATCTAATACCCATCGACTCCACGTGTTTATCAAATAACTTCGGAGGTATGGCCTTCGTCAGCGGGTCTGCTACGTTGTCTTCACTTGGTACCTTGCACACGACAATATCCCCTCGCGACACGATCTCTCGAATGATGTGGTACTTGCGTTCCACATGCTTCGACTTCTGATGCGCCCTCGGTTCCTTTGCTTGCGCAATGGCTCCAGTATTATCACAGTATAACGGAATCGCATTCTCGATACTTGGGACAACTCCCAATTCTGTGATAAAATTCTTTATCCACACAGCCTCTTTTGCGGCTTCAGAAGCTGCAATATATTCCGCCTCAGTGGTGGAATCAGCTGTAGATCCCTATTTGGAACTCTTCCAACATACTGCACCTCCGTTAAAGGTAAAGACAAATCCAGATGTAGACTTTCTATCATCGGGATCCGATTGGAAATCGGAGTCTGTATACCCATTAACCTGCAGTTCGTTTCCTCCATATATTATTAGCTTATCCTTAGTACCTTTAAGATACTTTAGGATATGTTTAATGGCCATCCAATGGTCATTACCTGGATTGGACTGATATCGACTAGTTACGCTAACAGCGAAACTGATATCAGGCCTCGTACATAACATGGCATACATTATGCTTGAAGGGGTCTAATATGGGTGAATCCGGTAACGCAGCGGAAGCGGTGAAAATCCGATTTTCAGATTTCAAAACTTTTTCTCGGATAAATTAAATAAACATATTTATTTAATATTCCAATAATTAAATTATGAAATAAAATTTCAAATGAATCAAATTCAAGTGAAATTACCAAATTACCCTTATATGGTATTTTGTCCGTTTTAGTCCGAAATTGATCCAATCAATTTTGAATGATTCTAAATCATTTCCAAGATGAACTTATGATGTTCAAAACATCAAAACACCAAAGCAACCAAAAACCCCAAATTCTTCATCCAAAGCCGAGAGCACCAAATGGTGCCCAAGTTGACCATTTGGTCATTTCATGCTTCAAAACTCATCCAAATGAAATCCAATCAACATGAAACTTTGCATGTATCATATACACACCCAAATGCTCAACATATATGAAAACCCCCAAATTTGGAATTAGTTAGAAACCCTAATTTTTCAATTTCCACAAATTGGACAAATTAGGCTAATTACATTAAATCAAATGTTTCAATCATCAATCTTTCATCCAATTCAAGTCTCAACACAATGAAACAACTCAAGATCAAATCTAGGTCATTTAAGAGTGGGTCAACAACTCTAGAATAGCAACATGGTTTCATAAACCTTAAAAGAATACATATAACTACACTAGTTACATTCTTTGTTCATCATACATGCTCAACACTTTTAAACAAATTTCCATCATCAAAAACCACAAGAAATAAAGAAAAGAATAACTTAAGAAACTCATGAGAGGTAGCCTAGATCATAAGGAACAAATTCCTTTCTAATAGTAAGTTTAAGAAACTTACAAAATCCAAGCCTTTCTTTAGTTTTTTCTTTTTCTCCTTCACTTTCTTTCTTTGTCTTTCTTCAATGGAACTTTTGTTTTTGGTAAAGTGTATTAGGTTAATGAAATGAAAAATGAAAAAACAATTTATATGTGCAACTTTTGCACTATGGCCGAAATTAGCATACCAAATTCACCAAAATTGTAATTTCAATTTCATTTGCATTATTAGTAAATCAACTTGCATAAATATCTTTTATAACCTTTATTAGATATTTATTTTGGTCAACAATTGCAACTAATGTCATTTACTTTAATTATCCTAACATAAGATATTTATATTTTAATTAATTTAATCATTTAACAATTAAATAATTAATTAATTAATCAAATACAAATATATTAAATATATGTATAATATTTACATTAAATATTAAAAACATATATTCATTTAGGAAATAAGTCAAATAACTCATTTTGACTATTAATTAATGTGTATTTAAATTAATCAAGTATTAAATGTAAATACACAATAATTAAGTAAATGACTATCTAGTGTCTTTAGCATGTATCTTGCGTTTAACCATTAAACGACTTTATAAATAATCAATATTATTTATTTATGTTGCTCTAGTGCTCAACGAGTATGTTTCATTATTGAGACTCTCTAGGTTCAGGTATATCCGTCACGAAATCAAATTTCATGTCCATAATCTATCCACCCGTAGATTATGACGATCACGGATAATCTCGCTAAACCATACAGGTCGAGGTCATCGCAAATGTATAATTCCTCCGTCACAGGTATCCGGATAAATCCCAGAGATATAGATGTAAACGTCAAATCTCTATCGGGATTATCCAGTCGACTATTCTATTAGCAATCTCAAAAAGAATGTTTAGAACTAGCTTCTAAACTTACCACGGGCCCATGGTTTTATCTGATTGCTAATCATATGGACTACCTATGCTCTGGTACACAGAACTGACGGATCCTATCTTGATACACATAGGACACCCTGAGGATCTATCTACACCCAACGAACAGGCGGAGGTCTGATCTAAATAGATCGGTGACGTGACTGCCGTCTAAGTGTAGAAGATGTCTCATGTGCCCACAATGGCATCTCAAGTCTAAGAATCACAAGTGCTACTCAACCCAAGAAGATTCTTATTGACGCTGGTGTACCATCCATTAAGAATCTTCGGTGAGTCGTTCAGTGTTTATCCACTATAAACACCTACACGTCTATACTAGTCTCCAAGACTAATGGTTCATTGAGAAACCATTGGAATCATATATTCCAGTATACGACATGTACCGGTCTCAACGGGTTTACTATACTGACCAAGTAGTGTAAACCTTGACCAGGAACTGTCTGAGAATGACAACGTCATGATACGACTCAATGTCCGTTGCGACGCTTTTGCAACTGTATCATGACTAATCATTCTAGGGTCATTACGTCTTTACCATATAAAAGATTAGATTATATTATAGAAACTGCATATATTATTACTAATAATAATGTTTTACAGAAGTATTTAACAAAATACAACCGGGAATTGGCGCTCTGAGCACCAACCCCTACAAAATCTCCCACTTGCTCTAGTGCCAATATCGATTGTATCTAATACCCATCTACTCCACGTGTTTATCAAACAACTTCGGAGGTATGGCCTTCGTCAGCGGGTCTGCTACGTTGTCTTCACTCGGCACCTTGCACACGACAATGTCCCCTCGCGACACAATCTCTCGAATGATGTGGTACTTGCGTTCCACATGCTTCGACTTCTGATGCGCCCTCGGTTCCTTTGCTTGCGCAATGGCTCCAGTATTATCACAGTATAACGGAATCGCATTCTCGATACTTGGGACAACTCCCAATTCTGTGATAAAGTTCTTTATCCACACAGCCTCTTTTGCGGCTTCAGAAGCTGCAATATATTCTGCCTCAGTGGTGGAATCAGCTGTAGATCCCTGTTTGGAACTCTTCCAACATACTGCACCTCCGTTAAGGGTAAAGACAAATCCAGATGTAGACTTTCTATCATCGGGATCCGATTGAAAATCGGAGTCTGTATACCCGTTAACCTGCAGTTCGTTTCCTCCATATATAATCAATTTATCCTTAGTACCTTTAAGATACTTTAGGATATGTTTAATGGCCATCCAATGGTCATTACCTGGATTGGACTGATATCGACTGGTTACGCTAACAGCGAAACTGATATCAGGCCTCGTACATAACATGGCATACATTATGCTACCCAAACACGAAGCATAAGGTTGGTTAGACATTCTAACCTTCTCATCTTCTGTTTGTGGACACATCTTCTTAGAAAGATGAATCCCATGTCTGAACGGTATGTTTGCTGTCTTACAGTTACCAAAGCTATACCGTTCCAAGATCTTATCTACGTACGTTGATTGGGATAACCCAATCAGCCTCCTTTGTCTATCTCGATAGAGTTTTATCCCTAAAACATAGGAAGCTTCTCCCAGGTCCTTCATGGAGAAATTCTTACAGAGATATGCTTTAACGCTTTGTAACATACCTAAATCATTCCCAATGATTAGGATGTCATCAACATACAGGACTAAAAATACGACCATGCTCCCACTGGCCTTCTGATACACACAGGATTCTTCCGAATTCTTAAGAAAACCAGACGATCTGATAATCTCGTCGAATCGAAGATTCCAACTTCGTGAAGCTTGTTTAAGTCCATAAATGGACTTCTTAAGCTTACAAACCATACCCGAGGTTTGGCTGGATGTGAAACCTTCCGGCTGTTCCATATAGATTTCTTCATCAAGAAACCCATTTAGAAAAGCCGTTTTGACATCCATTTGCCAAATCTCGTAGTCATGATACGCAGCTATAGAAAGCAAAATCCGGATAGACTTAAGCATTGCCACCGGCGAAAAAGTTTCATCGTAGTCGACGCCAGGTCGCTGCGTGTAACCTTTTGCTACCAGTCGGGCCTTATAAGTTTCAACCTTACCGTCAGGCCCGCGCTTCCTCTTGTAAACCCATTTACAACCGATAGGAACAATTCCTTCGGGAAGCGGAATCAAGTCCCAAACTTGATTTTCATGCATTGAATCTATCTCGGATTTCATGGCACTTTGCCATTTCACGGAGTCGATGTCCAACATCGATTCTCTATAGGTGAAAGGATCGGTCTCTTCAACTAAGAGAACATCCAGACTCTTTTCTTGTATCAAATACAAGCGTTCAGGAGGTCTAGATACCATTTCCGACCTACGGAGTGTGTGTGTTGAAGGTCCTTCATCTACTTGAACCTCAGGTTCCTCCGTTGGTTCGTTGTTTTCAGGTTGGACTTCATCAAGTTCAACCCGTCTATGATCACTTCCTTCTGACAAAAATTCTACTTCTAGAAATTTTGCGAAGCGAGCTACGAAGACATTTCGATGCTCGGTATCATAGAACAGATATCCCCTCGTATTTGAGGGATATCCAACAAACCTAAACTTTTGCCCTCGAGGCGAAAGCTTACTTTGCTGAGTCACCCTGACATAGGCAGGACAACCCCAAACCTTAATATAATTAAGATTCGGTCTCCTACCGAACCATATCTCATACGGTGTCGTAGGAACAGCCTTTGAAGGAATCTTATTCAAAAGATGTGCAGCTGTTAAGAGACAGTAACCCCATAAGTAATAGGGCAAATCTGTGAAACTCAACATCGATCGGACCATATCCAATAAAGTCCGATTTCTCCTTTCAGATACATCATTGTGCTGTGGTGTACCTGGAGGAGTATATTGAGCGAGAATCCCATTCTCCTTAATATAATCCATGAACTCACCACTCATATATTCACCGCCTCGATCTGATCGAAGGCATTTAATATATTTACCAGTTTGTTTTTCTACTTCATTTCGGAACT
>SKCR01049917.1:0-46815 GCA_019454045.1 Zanthoxylum bungeanum
TGAGGTAATTTTAGTTGGATTGGAAATAAGACTCAATTATTTACAACTTTGAAGTTTACAATTGTAGGAGATTTCCTCACGAACTCTTCACGGGAAAGCTCCTTGCACAACGGAAGTTTGCACCTAAGTCCCAGGATCGACCTTCAATTTTTTTTCTCTCCCACTTCTTTGATATATATGTGGCAATACCAGAAACTGGACAGCTCAACAAACAGTCTCGAACAACAGCTATGTGTGTGCACTGCAGTGTAGAATTTTCACTGCAATTGTCTTCTGTATTTGCGGCACCTTTTAGGGAATTTTTAGTTCTGATTTTGTGTGATCAAATCAGCCTTAAATCTGTCCCAAAAAAGTAAAAAAAAAAAAAAGAGATCTAGAACAGTCCCGAATTGCCTTGTGTGCACCGCATCATACTTCAAAATCAAATTTTGTAATTTATGAACCGTGATAATTAGACTCCCTCGATCTTGCAGTCACGTCCAATTTTGGTATGATGCTGCAACTTTCATTTGCTTCTTCATCAAAATCCAAAATGATTGTTGAATGCGTGTGATGCTTGCTTACGTGCATGACATGATGCACGCAAGTGTGTTTGTTGCCGTTTGATCAATCATGATTTCGCCTATTTTGCCATGAATTGATGTATGAAGAATCGGGTCGCCTATTTTACTTGTAATCAAATTACAAGAAAACAAAAAAACAAAAAAAAAAAAAAAAAAACAAAACCAAATCTTACTCTGATTACACCAAAAGTGGCGTCACCTTGCCCCTAATTTTTTTTTAATTTTCTTTAATTAATTAAATATTTACATCAAAGGTATTTATTTTCGAATCAAGATCCAAATTTATTTCATCAAAATATTTAATAAATAATATTTAATTTAAACTCTTCAAATTAAATCTCCTCATTGTCTCATAATCGGGTGCACTGAAATTTTATATTACACTCTTTAATATATTTTTCCGACTGCGAATAAAATTAATTATTAATCTCTTTAATAATTATATCATAACATATAATTATCATTGTGAGGTCATAATTGGACTCTCCAATTTAGACTCGGCCACGGTTCCAACAGTTCGAACCGGAACCGTTGGAATCGTTCGGTTCCAGCGGTTTTACGGTTCCAGTTGAAACCGTTGAAGCCCAACGACTACTAGTTGTTGTGGCTCCCTGCCCTAAAAACAAAAAAACAAATTAATTTTTTTTAAGAGTAATTACCAAATTACCCTTAATAATATTAATAAAACAGGTAGTTTTATGAGCATTTTATGTATCACAAAAATAATCAAAAAATATATAAATATAGTGATATAACAAAATAATCCAAAACATTAATTATCTACAAAATAACACAAAACACATCAAAATATTCATAAAACTCAAGAAACTGTACAAAATATTAGGTTAAATGAGTGGGAAATAGTGATATAATTACCACTCATCACACCCCCAAACCTAACATTTTGCTAGTCATCGAGCAAAACATAGAATAAAATAACATAAACATCCTTAAAATAAAATTTAACTAAGCCACTTTCGTAGGGATCACGGTTGCATTTAGCATATGCAACAAGCCTTTAAACCCCTAGGTGTCCCTAGTGGATGAGTTATAGTCTCGTGAGGGTTTACAACAATGATACCCACAAACATTTTACAAAAGTAAAAAGGTAGTGAAACTAATGCACACAAAACAAAAAGACAAGAGAAAAGAGAATAAAGAAGTTAGTGACTAATCAGGTGAAATTTCTACTCCAAGTTACTAGTTGTTTTCTTTCTTTCTAAATTACTGAATATGTAAATTCTCCGATTATATTTACCATTCTCCATATACACAGCCAACAAAATAATAAACAACTCATTTTTGCCCACAACAGTCATAAGTGCAGTTGATAAGAGAGTAATATTTTTGTCCTAAAGTTTTATCAGAATTCACACCTTTTTGTAGCAATTGAATAATTTTTCTAATTTTTTTGATTTTTTCTTTGATTTTTATTTATTTATATACAATATCTTTTGTCTATGTAGCGAGTGTTGGGTCGGTGGCTCCCAAACCAGTTGGTTTTAGGGCACCAGGTGTTAAGACACCCATACGGACTTAATTACTCAGACTTCAGATATATATTTTTGCAACATCTTTGATCCATGTAACGAGCTTTGGGCCAGTGACTCCCAAACCAGTTGGTTTTAGGGCACTAGGTGTTAAAAACACCCTTACAGACTTAATAACTCGGACCTTAGACGTTTTTTTTTTTTTTTACTCCATCACTTTTTGAGATGCTTCCTCCAATTAAACTAGAGCACTGAATATTACAAACTTTCAATTTTAGCTAATGTCAGTATGTTTCCATGTATGTTGATAATACGTGTCAGCTGAGCATATAAAGATCCATTTTAGTCAGTTTTATGGAGAATTCACAAATTAAATAATTTAAAAGGAAATAAACAAAAATTAACTTGTTCCGAAATAAATGGTTTGAGATACGTCTCAGGAGTGGAAACTCTTTACTCAACTATCTCTTACCAATTTCACATTTTTAGTCAAAATAAAACACAAAAACGTAAAATATTTTTGTAATTTTTGAAAATTTTTCAATTTATTTTTGTATTTTTGAAAAAGTTTGGACTAAAAATAAAAATAACACACAAACTAAAAATAAGGTACTGATCAACTAATTCCCTCCCCCAAACCTAAATGAGACATTGTCCCCAATGTCTTAAATAGTAGAAGAAAAGTTTAGAAGATAATACCTGGTTAGCTGAAATTCTACAGGAAATTAAAGGTTAAGATCCAGATTAATCCGACGCCTCTTTCCACGATCGTCCTCGGACCAATTTATCTTTGAAAGGATAGGGTCAATTGTGGTTCATAGGCTAAAATTTGGTAAATTAGATTCGGAGCAGTTCTGGCAGTAAAGAGGAGTTCTTTTAAAGGTTTTGACACGAACCCATTTCTCCGAGCATCATCAAGAAACACACAAAGAAAATCATAAAATCCTTCAACGTTGTACAGTCCAAGCGGTTTCTGGTGTATGTTCAGGTTCGCCCAAGATAGGACTATAAAAATTTCCTCCAATGTGCCCAAGCCACATGGCAAAGCAATAAAAGCATCAGCACGGTTAATCATTTCCACAGTCGCTCGGACATACCAGGCATAATAAGTTCCTCCCCGTTTGATGGTCCAATAAGATTTGCCTCTGCCAAGGGTTTTGGGATGATTCCCAAAACGTGACTGCCTCCTTCCTGTACGGCCTTTGAAACGATCCCCATAAGTCCAAGATTGTTCTGCCATATACTAAGTGCATATTCCTTGCAGCTAAGACTCGACCCAATTCCTGTGCTGCTTCTACGTATTGTGGCTTAACACCAACACTAGTACCGCAGAACACACATATGTTTTCAACTCGTCTTCTTGAAATGACTTCCATGTTTTACTCTGTATGTCTTCAAAAGTGCAATGATGAGTTGAATTTATAACACCTGAAAAGGGTGAGTAAAATAATAGCACTAGTACCTGCCAAATGACAATTATTAGTTAAACAGTAAAATAAATCGTGATAGTCAAATAGGTCTGGATCCTGTCGGAGAAAATAAAAGAAAGCAACAAAACAAATCACAATTATTAGGAAAAGACAAGAGATATAATATGTACAAGAAAAGTAGAGCTTGATTGACGTCTATGCGTCAGGGACAAGCTTCCCATCCAATTTTCTTATAAATTGGCAAACAAGGTCTTTTTGAGTCAGATTCTCGAGACTTAACTGTTGTCTTTCTTTTTGAAATTGTGTATGTAATTTACGAATGGCTATATGAACATATCCACTGGGATGCGTCTCAAGAGTCGAAGATATATCATCTAAAGACTCCTTACTCAAGCCATCCCTAATGAATTTAATTTTATCTTCGCGATTATCAGACACCATTCCTAAAGAACGACAAAGAGTATTGCAATTCCAGCGTGCACATTTGTAACAAACACCCATTTGCTTAGCTCTACGTTTCTTTGCATAGGTACTTCTTCCAA
Source organism: Zanthoxylum bungeanum (assembly GCA_019454045.1). NCBI lineage: Eukaryota > Viridiplantae > Streptophyta > Magnoliopsida > Sapindales > Rutaceae > Zanthoxylum > Zanthoxylum bungeanum. Next base: position 4,026 of record SKCR01049917.1, read on the forward strand.
AACCAGGCAGATGTGAAATAAAAGATTCAGAAGACTCACCTGCCAATCGGACCCGTGCTTCAATTACCCAACGAATAACTTTAGGAACACCATGGATTGTTAGTAGTCTCATCCGTTCCAAGCGAGCTTTGTAAAATTTGATCAGAGATTTTTGAGAGAGAGAATGAAATTACTTGTGAAGATTTGCGAGAGCTTCTTCCATCGTGAAAGGACTTAATCTGCAAAAACTAAACACACAAAATTAAATCACACCAAATCACAATGTATACACAAATTGCATATGTTGCCTCCCTGCGAGCGCTAAGTTTAAAGTCGTCAGCTAGACTTGACTTCTCGATCGTTAGACTGGATCTGAAAGTGTGACACTTTCTTTTTGCCGCTCAAATGATTTTCCCCAGTAGTGCTTAACACACTTGTTTTTAACCTTGAAAGTTTTGTTGGAGTCAGGATCATGTATCTCAACGGCTCTATCTGGTAAAACTTTGGTGATCACAAATGGACCTGACCACCGTGATTTTGGCTTCCATGGGAAGAATTTCACCCTTGATTTGTTTAACAGTACCTTCTGCTCTGGTTCCAGTTGTATGCGCACTAACTTCTCATCATGTCTCTTCTTGGCCTTTTCTTTGTACAATTTGGCATCCTCAAAAGGCTGATTGTGAAATTCCTCCAATTCGTTGAGCTGGTGGAACTTTTTCTCTTCTGTTGATTGTAGTGCAAGAATTGGCTTTTTAGTGCAAAAGATGCTTTATCTTCAGGCTCCACAGACAATTGACATGTTTTAAGTTTGTCAGTAGAACTTTGCATTGCATTGGAGTTCTGAATGGTACTGTGTATCACATCAAGTCTTAAACATTCCTCATTCTTTTCATCATCTGGGAAATTCATGGCCTTGAAAACATTGAATGTTACTTCATGGTCATGTACCCTCATTGTTAATTCTCCTTTTTGTACATCAATAATGGTTCGACCTGTAGCCAAGAATGGTCTCCCAAGGATGATTGGCACATCTGCGTCTTCCTCCATATCAAGGACAATAAAATCTGCTCGGAAAATGAATTTGTCAACCTTGACCAGCACATCCTCAACTACGCCTCTTGGAAATACGAGCGTTCTATCAGCAAGTTGTAGAGAGACTGAGATGGACATTGTTTCTCCAATCTGCAGTTTCCTGAAAATATAAAAATGCATCAAGTTAACACTTGTACCTAAATCACATAAAGCCTTACAAAAGTTATGTTCTCCTATGATGCAAGTAATGGTGAAACTGCCAGGATCTTTCAACTTCGGGGGAAGTTTCCTCTGAATGATGGCGCTGTATTCTTCCATCAATGCTACTGTCTCGTAATCTCCCAATCTCCGTTTTCGTGAAAGAATGTCATTCATGAATTTTACATAGCTGGGCATTTGTTCCAAGGCTTCTACAAATGGAATGTTGATGTGCAACTTTTTGAACACCTCCAAGAATCGAGCAAACTGCTTGTCCAGTTTATTCTTCTGAAGAGGCTGAGGAAAAGGTGGAGGTGGAGTGATCTGTTCTTTTTCCTTTGCTTCTTTTTCCTCCGTCTGTTGCCCTGTTTCTTTTGGAACTTCCTCAACATTGTTTTGGCTCCAACATCTTTGTTGATTTCAATACCACTTTTTAACATGATGGCATGACACTGCTCATTTCCAATGTTCCTTGGATTTGGTTCTGTGTTGCTGGGAAGATTACCTGGCGGTCTGTAACTTTGAGCATTGGCCAGTTGTCTGATTTGATTCTCCAGTGCTTTGATGGAAGCAGATTGGCTCTGAAACATAGCATCGTACATTTTTAACTGAGTCAGCACTTCTGCTATTCCTAGTTCATTTGCCTGCTCATGGCCTTTGTTCTGTTGCTAGAATCCAGGTGGTGGATAGTTCTGTTGCCCTGAATTATTGCTCCATGAAAATTAGGATGATTCCTCCACCCTGGGTTGTAGGTGTTGGAATATGGATTGTTCCCCTGTCTGTTGAAATTGTTGACATAATTCACCGTCTCTTCAAGTTGGTTTGGTTCTGGTGCTCCTCTATATGGTGAACTTGTGGATCCAGTGGTAAGAGTCTCCATGAATTTGCATATCTGATCCAGCTTGGCGTTGACTGCTGTATTGGCTCCACTTTCATAAATTCCTGCAATTCTTTGGATTATGCTCCTTTCTGTTGGCCACAAGGAATTGTTGTTGGCCATTTCTTCGATTAGGTCCCAGGCTTGATCTTCTCCTTTTGCCATTAAAGCTCCTCCAGCAGCAGCATCGATTGTGGTTCTCATTATTCCAGAAAGTCCATTATAAAATGTTTGGACTTGAAGCCATTTTGGAATCTCATGGTGAGGACATTTCCGGAGCAAATCTTTGTACCTTTCCCAAGCTTCGTAGAGAGTTTCTGAGTCTTGTTGTACAAAGGATGTGACGTCATTCCTTAGTTTTCCAGTTCTGGTTGGTGGAAAGTACTTTGCAAGAAATTTGGTGGCTAGATTGTTCCAAGTTGTGATGGAACCTGCTGGTAGTGAATGTAGCCAAGCTTTAGCTCTGTCCTTCAAGGAGTATGGAAAAACACGTAGTCTCATTGCTTCTTCAGCTTCTCGGTTGTAATTGAAAGTGCCGCAAACTTCCAGGAAGTTGCTGATGTGGGCATTAGGATCTTCAGTTGCATTCCCCCCAAACTGAACTGACTGCTGAATCATCTGAATGCATGTTTTGATGTCACCCACATTTGCTGGTAAGGGAGGAAGTACAATACAAGAAATGAGTCTGTCAACAACTGGAATGGTTATGTCTCGAATGGGAATTGGTGGTGCAACCTCCAAAGGTTCAGGTTCCATGTTGAATAAAGCTTCTTGGCCTTCTCGCCTTTCCCTTCTCAACTGTCTGATGGTTCTTTCAATTTCCGGGTCAAGCGGTCTGAGTTCAAAGCTTGTGGTTCGTCTCATGAAGTTTCTGAGAACCTGAAACACAAGAAAACAAAAACAATAAGTAAAAAGAAAATTAGATACAAGTAAAGATATCTAACCTTAAAACTAATAGTGAAAGATAAATAAATCAGCGGCAACGGCGCTAAAAACTTGACCGACGTAAACACACTTGTATAACGCAAGCGCACGTATCGTTCAAGTAGTATAAAAATATCAATCCCACGAGGACCTAATTCCTACTGTTGTTATTAATTATTGATACTATTTATTTACAGGTATCTAATTATAGGGAGAAGGGAATGATTGTTTGATTGGTTGGTTGAATGTGGTTTTCCTTAATTAAAATAAATAAAATAAACAAAAGAAAATACTAAGGAAAATAACAAAAGACTCAAAGATCTAGGGTTGTGAATCTTTCTAATATCTTTTAAAAGATGAAGTGGTTATTTTATGTTTGTGTAATAAATCGGTTTACTAACCTGGAACACTAAATTATGCGAAAGCCTCTGTCGATGGTCAGACGCAAATACCCAGTTTAACCCAATTGAACCATATGTCTATGTCAACCAAATTATCTGGATTTATTAAGTTTAGGTCCCAATTATGGCTACCCCCGCCCGACAGGTATATGTCTAATCTGTAAGGAAATCTATTAAAAAGGTTATTTATCCTCAAGGACGATCGTGGGCTATTAAGTCTAAGGCTGAAACCTAAAATCCTTATGTCTAGTTCATTTTAGATTTACTAGATCCATCTTATTAGTGGCCAATTAACAAGACGCATTAGGCTTAAGACTTAATAAGTAAACCTTTAAATTACCCAAACTATAAAATAACCCTTTATAAACCGGTGATATTAAAAGTCATCACAACCCCAAATAACTAATTTAGTTACAACACATAACTAGGGCTAGTAAAAACTTAAAAGTAAAAGACATAAAGTAAAAATGCTGAAAAGTGATTGCGGTAAGTAAAAGCTGAAAAGTAAATTACAATAAAATAAAATGCTAAGGTAAAAGGATCAACTTTTACTATTTACTATTTAGATATCTCCCTTAATATAATATATTAATTTGTGATTATTTTACCAACCAGCCATATAGGCGGTAACCTTATTAAGTCAAATTAAGTCCAACCAGCCATAAAGGCGGAACCAAAATAAACCTGCCATATAGGCGGTAAGAAAATTTAATTACCAACTGATCAATCTGGCGGTATCCTTGATTAGTCAGGTTTAAACCAGATTAAAATGAATTACCAACCGACCAATCTGGCGGTATCCTTTTTAAGTCAAATTTTAAATAGTGAATATATTATATTTAAGGTAGATTAATCTAAAAAGCAATAGTAAAAAAATTACCTTTCACCCTAGCAGGGGGAAGTTACCTCCTCATGGTGAATAGTAAAAACTGTAAAAAGTAAAGAAAGTATATTACTATTATTACAGAACGTAATTAAAATTAATTACAAAACTAAAAACTAAAAGAAACTAGATAGAAAACTCTCTATTTACATCAGAGAATTCAGAGAGAATGGTACATCTGAAACTGAAAATTCGAGCTCTATTTATAGGCGTCAGTAGGGGTCCGGCGTCGCAACGCCAAGCCAGCGTTGCGACGCCGGTTTGTCGACGTGGCAAGCTCTGGTTCGTCGGCTTCAGATTCTGGATAAGGTGATAAGGTGACACGTGGCAAGGCGGTTGGATCTCAATTATTGTGACACGTGGCGGCTTTTGATTGGCTGATTTCAGATTCTTATCGCCACGTGTCAATTGCGGATAAGTGAGTCAATAATTGATGCTGATGTGGTGCTGACGTGGCGACACGTGGCAAAGTGACTGTCGGCACTATAGATTTGCGACATGTGGCACGCTGTGATTGGCACCTAATGATGTGGCGATGACGTGGCAGTTTGACTCGGTCAACCGGTGATGTGGATGATGATGTGGCAAACACATGGAGTGACACGTGGCAATGGTGATTGACGGCACCGTAGGATGATGACATGTGGCACAGCGCACGTTAGCAAATCAGCCGTGATGGTGACACGTGGCACGGCGCACGTTAGCAAAGTAAAATTTTCTCAGATTCTGACTTGTGGACCCGGCGCACGTTAGCACTGTTTGGTGCATGTTGCACGTCGCGACGTGAGAAATGACCAAAATGCCCTTTTCGTCCGTTTTCACTGTTTTGGCCCCAAATCACCTCCAGAGTTTCCTGAAACTTTATTTGTCTACAAAATAACACAAAACACATCAAAATATTCACAAAACTCAAGAAACTATACAAAATATTAGGTTCAATGAGTGGGAAATAGTGATATATTTACCACTCATCAACTCCTTACTCCGCCGTGACTTTTTAACTTCACGATTTTATCAAACTTTATTCTTGGATAACCTCATTTTCACTAGTTTGCTTTGCTTTAAGTGCTCCGTCTATGTTTTTACCTGTAAAAATAACAACAAAATTAAAAACTCTACAACATGTATACACAAAATATAAAAATTTAAATTTAAATAAAAATAAATTTTTTGCATGGGTTGCCTCCCTGCTAGCGCTAAATTTTTCGTCTTCAGCCAGACGTGTCTGAAGTCCATTTGTCAAGGAGGTTTCTGTGTGGTTTTGGACATCTGATTAAAGACAATCACATGTGCGTTGCTTTTGAAGGGTCTTTTCCAACAGTAAAGTGGCAAAAAGAATTTTGTCTCATTCAGTACTTGTGCCACCTTCTTAAACTTTTTCGCTCCAGTAGTTCCTGAAAAGAAAGAAAGAAAATTAGGAGGTCTCGTATGGTGCTTCACTTTGAATGGAAGTTTCATTCTGTCAAGCTTCTGGACGATATCTTTGATTTGTACTCCCCAAAACAGTGATGTTTCTCCTAAATGCATGAGATCTTCAATATGGTCAGACACTTGCTCCTACATTTGCTTTGAATCTTACTCCATCATTTCTTCACAGATGTATTTTAGGATTTCTTTGTTCAGCTCTTCATCTGTCATTTGTGAAATGCATGCTCCATAAGTGTCAATCTGAGGATGTAAGGATATGTCTGATTTTAGGTCTTTATCCTCCGTGGTTGGTATGAATGGTTCGGGTACCTCTTTTTCAAACATCAGTGAAATGCATGCTCCAAGATCTCCATTTTGAGGCTGCAGTGTTTCATCCTCACTTACAGTTGGTACAGACAGCTCCGCTACTTGTTCCTCGTCAGCGTATGATGAATAAAAAAAATACAATTGAGATTCTACTAGTTCGGGCTCCTGAACTGATACCTCTGGCTCTTGATACTGTTCAGCCTCATCTTCTGTTAAGGTGTCATCGTGAAATACTTGGTATTTGGCGGCTACATCAGTGTTATTTGAATTTGTTCCGTGAGTTATGTAGTTCTGGTTGTTGATTATTTATCTCAATTTATTTGTCAACCTCTGTAAGGTTTTTATGTGATCCAGAAATGTTGCATCCTGTTCAGTTTTCCGTTTCTCGAGCCTGTTTATAAACTATCTTCCCACTGATGGTTTTGGTCCTTGAAGATCGTAGGTTAATGGTGGATAAGATGGAAAATGTCATTCAGTGAAATATGCTGGTTCATTATATGAAGGTCTCTGATAGTTCTGCCACCCTGAATTGTAGTAATGGTTTATGCTCGGGTGGTTACCATCACATATCTCACATCTCCCCATTGCGTTCTATTGAGCAAATATTGTATTGAGTGGTTCTGACATCTAGTGATAGTTGTTGGGATGGACAACAGGCCTCAAAAAACTGGAATGTTGCTCACTAATTTGGGGTGTATCTGTACCTTATAAAGCTCGTAATTCTTTTATCACCTAATGAAGATCCATTTCAACCACCTGAAAAATAAAAGAATTAAATAAAAATTTCAGATAAAAATAAAGAAAATTAGATACAAGTAAATTAGATAGCTTCAAAATTAATAACGTAAGAAAAATAAGTCTCCGGCAACGGCGCCAAAAACTTGATCGGTGAAATCACACAAATAAACGCAAGCGCACATATCGCTCAAGTAGTATAAAAATATCGGTCCCACGAGGACTTAGTTTCTATTGTTGTTATTAATTATTGATTCTATTTATTTACATGTATCTAATTAAAGGGAGAAGAGAATGATTGCTTGATTGGTTGGTTAAATGTGGATTTGCTAAATAAATAAAAACACAAAAGAAAATACTGAGGAAAATAAACAAAAGACACAAACATCTAGGGTTATGATTCCACACAATATTATTCTAATGATGAATTGATTCTCTTATATATGTATAATAAATCAGTTTGCTAACCTGGAACACGAAGATATGCAAAAGCCTCTTCCGATGGTCAGATGCAAACACCCAAAATAACCCAATTAATCATATTCCTATGTTAACCAAGTTACCTGAATTCATTAAGTTCAAGTTCCAATTGTGGCTACCCCCGCCCAACATGTATATTCCTATCCTGTAAGGAAATCTACCAAAGAGACATTTCCCCAATGTGAGATCATGAGCCATTGAATCTAAGGCTGAAACCTAAAATCGTTTTTCCAAGTTCATTTTAAGTTTACCACATAAATCTTATTGGTGATTAAACAACAAGAAGCATTAAGCTTAAGATTCAATAAAAAACTAAAGCATTAAACATAATATAATTAAATAAATTATTAAGCATGTGAATATTGTGCCTCATCACTTCCCTAGAATAAAAATAAAATGATGGGGTTAAAGGATCCACCTTTAATATTTCAAATGTAGAAATCTCACTTTATTATAATATAGAAATTGTCAGTATTACCTAATTAAGTCAAACCAGCCATTAAAGTGGTGTTATTATTTGTCCATAAACCAGCCATATAGGCGGTAATCATCTGTCACCTAAAGACCGACCATATAAGCGGTGTCACATTATGTCAAATAAATAAAACCAGCCATTAAGGCAGTATCAACTTTAATCCATATTATTAAATTACAATTTCCATATTATAAATCAAGTGGGATTAATCTACTTATCATATTAAAGGTTTCACCCTTCCCCCAGCGGAAATTAACTACTAAACATAAAAGAAAGTAAAAACACACAAACTATTATTACTACTAAAAATAAAAATAAAAATACATTACAAAACTAATAAATAAAACAAACAAGATACAATCCTTTATTCTTATTCAAGAAACCAAGGAAAGTATGAAATTTACAAATGAAATGGCTTGGTATTTATAGGCAAAATTTTACCTCCACTAAACATGGCACAAAACATGACACCAAATCTGGAAGTTTGATAATTTTCATTTTTTATTTTATGTTATTTTTTTATTTTGAAAATGACTTTAATAATTACATAACATACTTTTGGATGTTTTATCAATTTCGATCATGGAAACTTCGGAATTAGAAATTATTATGAACGTCAAAGTTGTAGAGCTTTGGGTCTTCTTTAATATGAAACTTGAATCACCTCAATCCGATATCGGAGTAGAAAGTTATGGCCAAAATACGAACATTACGCAAAGTTGAAATTTCTGAAATTGTACTTCGTTAGAACGCCATTTCAAGTTTCCAACCTCTAAAATCCAAATGTCAAGTCCAGTTTTTGCCCTTATTTGTTCCATATTTCTTCTTGATTGATTTCATTGAGTTCCAATTTTATTTTATCTACAAATTAAACTAAAACACATCAAAACATTCATAAAACCCGAGAAACTATACAAAATATTAAGTAAAAGGGGCGGTAAATAGTGATATATTTTCCGCTCATCACACCCCCAAACCTAATATTTTGCTAGTCCTCGAGCAAAAAAAAATAAAATGCAATAAACAACTTTAAAAATAAAATTAAACTAAGCCACTTTCGTAGGGATCACGGTTGCATTTAGCGTATGCGACAAGCCTTTAAACCCCTAGGTGTCCCTAGTGGACGAGTTGTAGTCTCGTGAGGGCTTACAATGACCCACAAACGTCAATAAAATCTACACAAAAACAAAAAAGACAAAAGGAAAGAAAGAAATAAAATAAAATAAAATAATAGCTATATATACAATGTCCTCAGAGAATGTCTAGCAATAAAGTTAAATGAACCTCCAAAATACAAACCACAACTAAAATCCTTTCCTTTGAACAAAGTATCTAAATCCGACTCTGAGTGTGTGTGTGAATAGCCCTGCAAACAGCTTCGATTCTAAGTTATTATCTTGGTGAATTCATTAAGTTTAAGTTCCAATTGTGGCTACCCCTGCCCGACATGTATATTCCTATCCTGTAAGGAAATCTACCTAAGAGACATTTACCCCAAGGTGAGATCGTGAGCTATTGAATCTAAGGCTGAAACCTAAAATCCTTTATCCTAGTTCATTTTAAGTTTACCACATAAATCTTATTGGTGATCAATCAACAAGAAGCATTAAGCTTAAGATTCAACAAACAAACCAAAACATTAGACATAATATAATTAAATCAATTATTAAGCATGTGAATATTGTGCCTCATCGCTTCCCTAGAATAAAAATAAAATGCTGGGGTTAGGGGATCCACCTTTAATATTTCAAATGTAGAAATCTCACTTTATTATAATATAGAAATTGTCAGTGTTACCCAATTAAGTCAAACCGGCCATAAATGCGGTGTTATTATTTGTCCATAAACTAGCCATATATGCGGTAATCATCTGTCACCTAAAGACCACCATATAGGCGGTGTCACATTATGTCAAATAAATAAAACCAGCCATTAAGGCGGTATCAACTTTAATCCATATTATTAAATTACAATTTCCATATTATAAATTAAATGAGATTAATCTACCTTATCATATTAAAGGTTTCACACTTCCCCCAGCGGAAATTAACTACTAAACATAAAAGAAAGTAAAAACACACAAACTATTATTACTACTAAAAATAAAAATAAAAATACATTACAAAACTACTAAATAAAACACACAAGATACAATCCTTAATTCTTATTCAAGAAACCAATGAAAGTATGAAATTTAAAAATAAAATGGCTTGATATTTATAGGCAAAATTTTGCCTACACCAATTTCTCCACCAAACATGGCACCAAATCCTCCACCAAACATGCAAGCCTGTTTGGTGGAAGTTTGACCATTGTCAATTTTTTTTTTTTTTGGAAAATGACTTTAATAATTATACATAACACACTTACGGATATTTTATCAATTTCGATCATGACAACTTCGGAATTCGAAATTATTATGAACGTCAAAGTTGTAGAGCTTTGGCTCTTCTTTATTCTGGAACTTGAATCACCTCAATCCAATATCGGAGTAGAAAGTTATGGCCAAAATATGAAAATTACACAAAGTTGAAATTTCCGAAATTGTACTTCGTTAGAACGCCATTTCAAGTTTCCAACCTCTAAAATCAAAATTTCAAGTCCAGTTTTTACCCTTATTTATTCCATATTTCATCTTGATTGATTCCATTGAGTCCCGATTTTATTTTATCTGCAAAATAAACTAAAACACATCAAAATGTTCATAAAACCCGAGAAACTATACAAAATATTAAGTAAAAGGGACGGTAAATAGTGATATATTTTCCGCTCATCAATTGTGATGAAATGGGATGAGTTCTTGAGATTATTTTGGTCAAGTAAGCTTCTAACTCCCTTTCCTTTCTTTATTTTTCAGTTTTGGGCAAGGAAACCACAGTCCCATTTCCCATATAGCATGCCCTAGCCATGAGAATTGTTAGATTTAGAGGTTCATATATGAATAAATATGTTGAGGAATTATGCTTTGTGAATTGATGATTCTTGTTGATGGTTTGTGTTGGGTTGATGAGATGAGATGGAAATTGAGTAATATTGAAGTTAGGGAAGTGCTTATGTGAAAGGTTAATGTAGAATTAGGGATTTATTTGAGCTTTGTCTTGGAAGAAGTCATGTTTGGTCCTGTATTCAGTCACATGTCACGACGTAACTGGCTCCGTGTATCAAAAAGATGGCCTCTGTTTCCATTCTGTCATGGGCGCGTCGTGATGCCATAAGCCCAGCGTCACGACGCGATGCAAGAATTTATTTCTGCCTCGACCTTGCCCAGTACGCGTCGCGATGCGCAAAGCTTTGCGTCGCGACGCGTGACCATTTCTCAGGATAAATTTTTTTTAGCAAATCCAGTTAAACCTAGGATAGTAGAGACCACCCGAAGGGCTTCGTATCATCCTATATACATGTGATTTACCACAGCACAAATGTAGAACATCATATAGTGACGATAATTTCGAAATGTATCATACAATATGTATTCTAATTAAGTTGTCCATTGAAGGTCATCGTAAAAATCATAAATTTATTCGGCAGAGTGAAGTAGGGCTAGCGGGACTCCAAATAAGTGAGTGGACACTTTCATTTTAAGTTGATTTTTATGATGTTATTTTTCATATCAGACTTACTTTTCGTATTTAGGGCGTTAGCCAAGTTTACTATCAATTATATTTTGTTTAGCATGTTTTGAGAAATGGTTTGGAAAAGAAATGTTTTCAAAGCATGATTTTATATTTTCGAGGCATGGGGGAAAACCCACCTCAGTATGTAACTTGATTCAGATATTGAATTGACGGAGAGCACATATGCACATGTAGAGGACTGGGGGACGACTATATGTAACGCCCTCATATCCTAGTTTATGACTAGGAATGACAGATGTCCCTAGATCCTAGATTCAGAGCTTGGAGGGTAGCATAGATTCGCACCCCCAGTTTGTTAGGGTTGGTGCTCTGAGCGCCAATTTCTTATGTATTTCCCTGTAAATACTCTTGTATATATTTTATTAATGAATAAAATAAACAGTTTCTATAATATAAATTCTTTTCTTATATAGTAAAGACGTAAATGACCATAGAGTGATTGGTTGTGATACAGTTGCAAAAGCGTTGCAACTGACATTAAGCAGTATCATAACAATATCATTCATTAAATGTTCCTGGTCAAGATTTACAATTACTTGGTCAGTAAGTAAACCCGTTGAGACCAATATGTGTTGTATATTGGAATGATGGATTCTAATGGTTTCTCAATGAACCATGAGTCTCGAGAGTCTCATATAGACAAGTAGGTATTTATATCGGATAAACACTGAACGAATCACTGAAGATTCTTAATAGATGGTACACCAACGTCAATAAGAATATTCTTGGGTTGAGTGAGCATAATGATCCTTCAACTTGAGATACCACTGTGGATGTATGAGGTATCCTCCACACTTTGATGGCAGTCACGTCACCGATCTATTTAGATCAGACCTCCGCCAATTCATTGGGTGTGGACTGATCCTTAAGATATCTTGTGCGTATCAAGATATGATCCATCAGTTCCGTGTACAGAGCATATGTATCCTTTATGGAATTAGCAATCTGTTAAATCTATGGGCCCGTGGTACACTGTAGAAATCGGTTCTAAGTGTTATTTAAGAGATTGCTAATAGAATCGTCGACGGGATTATACCTATAGAGATTTGACGTTTATATATAATATCTCTGGGATAATCCGGATATCTGTGACGGAAGGATTATATGTATGCAGTGACCTCAACCTGTATGGTTCAGAGATTTTATCCGTGTTCATCATAATTTACGGGTGGGTAGATTATGGACACGAAATTGGATTTCGTGACGGATATGCCTGAACCTAGAGAGTCTCACTAATGAGATATACCCGTAAGGCACTAGGACAACTTTTATAAATAATACTAATTATTTATAAGTCGTTTTACGGTTAAACAAAGATACATGCGTTTGAGATATTTCGGCCATTTATTAAATGTTGAATTATGATATTTGACATTTATTGTTGAAATATGTATTTTGATTATTTATTGTAAATATAATATATATATTTGAGATATTTGTATTTAATTTTTTGATTATTCAAATGTTGAATAATTAATTGTTAAATAATTATTATCTAGTTTACTTAAATAAAGTAAGCTAAATGGCTATTTATGATTGGATTTTTTGGCCAATTTTGATTGGTTTTAAATGGCTTGATTTAATTGGTTGATTTGTGATAAACATTAATTTGATTAATTATTTTACATGATAAATTTATTATTAAATTTTTTTCTTTTATTGAAACAAAATTGAAAACATATGTCTATTATTTTTCTTTAATTTTTTGGTCATTTGGAAAAATATAAAAGGGCATTTTTTTATTTTTTGTTTCATAATCTAAGAACCCTAAAAATCAAATACAAAGAGAGAAAGATAGGAAAAAGAGAAAGAAATAAGAAAAAGCTAGGATTTTTGGAAATTTGGTAAGTTTTTTCTTAATTTCTTCTTTGTGAAAATTATTTCTAAGATCCTAGGCTTCAATATGTGTAGCTTAGTTTCTCCTCTACTTTCTTGTGGATGTATTTTGATGATTGGGAGCTTGATTGAAAGATGGAAGCATGTATATTAATTAAGAATGCTTGAAATTGTTTCTTAAGCTTTCTTTTTTCCATTTGATGGTTAGTTGTCATTCTAGAGTTACTTAGCCACTCATAAATGACTTAGAATTGTTCTTGAATTGTTTAATGATGGTGAGACTTGTTTGGTGTTGTGGGAATTGAATTAAAGTGTTGGATTTAGTTAATTTGGTGTTAATTTGTCAATTTATTGAAATTATAAAATTAGGGTTCGTAACCCACTCCAAATTTGAGACTTTTCATATATGTGATGTAATTTGATGTATATAGGATGTATAATAAGTTTGGGAATTTTTGGATTTGATCTTGACATGTTTTGAACAAAAAGAACCAAATTGCAAATTCTTGAAAATATGGGGACCATTCGGCAATTTCCGGAAAATCAGTTTCTTTGAGTTGAAAATTGTATTTTCATGTATTAGACATGTATAAATCATTTTGGGATTGATTTGGAATCAATTAGAATTGTATTTTACAATTTAGGACTAAAATGATAAAAATATAAAGTTTTGGGGCCAAACGACAATTACTGAAAAATCTGATTTTTGGGTAAAAATTTCAGTTTTTAAGTATTGAGTAATTAAAACAAATGACAATTAGTTTATTTTAATTACCCAAGAAAAATTATTGAAATCGGAAAATTTTGATTTTCCACGTTCCGCTACATTTACCCGAATTGCCACCTAAAACCCCAACAAAAATGGTATCATAGCATGTCTGAACCTGAACACATGATATGAATATGCCTTTAAATTCAATGTTTAATTATGTTCTTATTTTATATATGCTTGCATTTTATTTAATTTGATTAAATTAAATACGTAACATCTTTGCGGAAAAATCCCTAAATAATAAGGTTTTAATAGTAATATTTATTGGATGTATATTTCTTGGTCTGTCTTGTTAATACGGTTTGTGGATATTTATTCTATGGCTGCATCCGAGATCGTGCCAAAGCAGTGAGGGTGTAGTTGATAGAAATTTATCCATATTGGATGTATATGTGATATTAGATAAGTTCAAGCGAAAACGGAAATCCTGAACTTGCCAAAGCTGTTAGGACTACGGAAGTATCTTGAATTTATCATTGACAAGTTTAACCTTGGTACGCCTCCTTGTGAACGTGCCAAAGCTGTCACAATGAGAAACGACAGGATCGGAACCCAGGTGTTACTAGTGAGTGATTGACAATGAGTTGTCTACCTAAAGAATATACGTAGGCGAGATCGTGCCAAAGCTGTGAGCTGAAATATATTCATGGGATCCACCTTTCACTATTATATTTAATTTGATTAATTGTTTGTTTGCATTCTGTTTGGGGATTAAAGTATTGCATATAATAGTGGGATGGACATTTTTAGATTAAAAATCCATGATCTATTTATGTTTTGTTTATTTTTATATTACGTCAAATTGTTTAGTCTGCTAACCGTTTTTCGCTATCTATATGATAGATTTGCGATGGTGGCACATGCTTCTAATATTTTTGCTTGTATGCTAGATACAAACAAGCTTAAAGGCGCCAAAAATTTTACGGATTGGGACTTGGATCTATGAATTGATCTGGGTCTGATCAAATAAAATATTTGTTAGAAGGTCCGTTGCCACTTGCATAGCAGATGATGTAACACTAGAGGAACATGAGACTCTCCAAAAGTGGAGAGATGATGATAGAAGAGTCAAATCAAATATTCTCAGTTCTTTGGCACCTGAGCTTAAGAGGTAATATTTTGGATTGATTGACGTATATGTTGGAATTCTCTAAGCATCCCAAGATCGAATATAAAGCATAAAAACATAGTGTGAATACAATCGAGGAATTGCGGAATACTCACATTGATCGGTTGAGTGACGCGGCGACGAACAAAAATTCTTCTTCTCCCTCCTAGAGTGCTCGGTAGTGAGCTGCTTTCCTTCTCCAAGATTCGGCCATTGATGTCCTTCATCAAGCTCCAAGCTTTCGAATGGTATTCCAAGCCCACATATGGGTTTCCCTATCACCTTCGCAAGACCCAAAAGTGTGCTAGCACCTTTGATTTTTGCCACAAAAATCAATCTATTGCTTCTCTTCATTCTCGGCAGTAACAGAACCAGAAGAAAGAAAAACAGCAGCCCCTTGGGCGTGAGATGGAGAGAGGAGAGGAGAAAGAGTGTTGTGTTGGTTGGTGAGAAAAGTTTATCAAATACACTTAAAATGAATTTCCAAATTCATTTCCTTATTTTTGCTTTCAAAAAGTCAATCAATAAATGCAATGCCAACCACCAAAATCAATTCCCATCAATCAATAAATAGTGACTGGTGTCAATCACTCAAAGTGAAAGGCATCCATCACTTGATTGAGGAATGATGTGACGCTAGATGCGACTAGCAATTTGACGCTTGATGTGACTTGCGTGCCGCAATCGAATTCGAAATGCGAATGCGCTCGTAAACAATCCCGGGCTCGGGTTCGCTAATTCCAAATTAATGAATTTTCCATTGCGACGTAATTAAATGATTATGCTTAGCGAAATCACTATTCATGTCGCTAACGAATTAATTCTAAATTAACTCGTTCGCCCGAATTAAAATCTAATTTCAATTCCGTGTCGAAATCCAATTTCGTATAATATATCGAATATATTATTTTATCGATTAATTCCAAATTAATCATTATCTCTCTTTTAATGATATTTTATCCCAGATAAAATATCTCCGTAATTAATCCTAGATTAATTTTCTCTCTCATCTAATTAATCCCAGATTAATTAAAGTGCGAGTCATATGTCATCGGTGAATCTTCGGGAAGCGACCCATGAGATCCCCGGATATGTTGGTAGTAAATTCGGTCGTCGGACTATTCAAACACGTAAGTACCAAGTACTACGTTTATACCGATTTACAAGACACGGTTGGCTTCTAGCAAAGCGCCATGCCAACCCAATTCTCTAGAAACATGCTTACAAGAATAAGCGATCTATATCAGGCGTAGTATACGTAGTATTGCGTATTTCGATCCAATATCGGATGTCACGTGCTAGGCCTAGGGCTGGAATTGTGTCTGCCCCGTACGAAGCACATGTCGGCTGTCTGGTAACTAGTCTCTATAATCGGATAAACATGACCTAGTCATAATATCCCGATAGCTGCAGTATTTAAGAGAACCAGTCCAGTATCCTACGTGACCATCATCTCCACTATGACTAGAGTGATACTTCCGTCTTGACATCACACCCAACACACTACGATTCTCAATATACCCAGCAGAGGCGTACACAGAACCTGTTAAAGCCCTGGACGACCAAAACCAAAGTATATTGACTGTCGCAAGTATTAGCGGTGCAAGTCTCAGGTTAAGACCAAATACACCTACCCTGATTTCGGACTTCCATAGACACATAGTCATACTACCAATGGAATTCCGAGGGGGTCTATCCAGAGCGAAGCTGTTTCCCATACCATCGGTAAAACACAACCTCCTATTACACTTGCATGAGTATCCTATACCCAAATAAATGAGAACTATGCCGTTGTGCCCTCACAACACGCACAAGTGTAATACTAGTCTTTTACGCATTATCAATGTCCAATCTCGATAATACTATGACTAGGGATATTTAATGATTTATCCTTCGTGGATTGATACTGTCTCATATCTTCTCAATCTAGGAACAAATCACAGGGACCTCATATCATTTATACATCTTGGTGATCTAATCACAAATGATAAGAGAGCAATCTCCTTTGTCACATAGTTAATTTGTACAACAACACCATGATCTGTACAAATAGTGACGCTATGGGTCATAATTGTCCAACAATCTCCCACTTGGCCTATAGCCAGTCACTCGAGTGTCTGACACCCGAACTATGTACGGTTGGCTCAAATTATTGAGAAAAAGCTTTCGTCAGCGGATTTGCATGATTATCGTCTGATGTGATTTATTCGATCATCACATCGCCACGATGTATGATCCGAACGAATCAGATGAATAATCAAAGTATGTATCTGGATCGTTGATAAGACCATTAATTCCTTAGCCTGCGCTATAGCCTAGCTCAGCTGTTAAAAGAACTATATCTAATCTAATTAGATTATTATCGACCCAAATGGATCTATTGCTGCCTCAGCTGCAGCAATAACCCGAATTTGTTGTTTATTCGGTAACAATATCTTGGTTGGAAGATTTCCAGCTCACTGTACCGTTATTCAAACTGTATAGTACCGTTTGCGACTTATAGTCGTTATTATCGGTTAGGAAACTTGCTACAGTGATTCCTGTCACTTCAAGTTCTCCATCTCCATAGATTAAGACAGTATCCTTAGATCTCTAAGATACTAACGGATGTTCTTAACATCAATCCAGTGACTATCACTTGGATTGGCCTGTTTTTGAATCCATATGCTCAAAGCGTATGAGACAGTAGGTCACGTACATTTTTCAATGTACGATTTCTCAGAGAGTTTTCTCGAAAGCCAAGCTTTCACCGATTGTATTATGGGAATATCATTTCCAAGAAATGACATATATTATCATTATTTATAGGACAGCCACTGTCAGTGCGCTCCCACTAACCTCCTTATATACATAAGAATCATTTTCGTTTTGAATTAAATCATAAACCATTATGATTACATCAAAACGATAATTCCAAGAACCTATGCTTGCTTCAATCCAAACATGGATCGTATAACCTGCAAACCTTGTTTCCTAGTTTTGGTACGACAAAACCGACAGGATGTTGAAAACATCCTCCAAAAGGTTTCCTTTTCAGGAAAGCGATTTTCCCATCCAGCTGACATATTTCATAAATGAAACATGCAGCATGAGCAAACATTATCCAAATGGATTTACCGTGGCAACAGGTAAAAGGTTTCATCGTATTTGACACAATGTTGATAACGATACCTTTTCGCTACAAGCCTAGCTTTGTACGTTGGTATGTTGCCTTCCATGTATGTCTTCCTTGAAGACTTATATAGTACCAATAGGCACAATGCCTTGCGGTACATCAACTAGTATCCAAACACAGTTGGTATACATGGAATCCATTTCGGATGTCATGGCACTTTGCCATAATAGGGAGTCGATATCTTGTATCACTTCTTCATACGTAGTCAGTTTGGTTCCTCAAAAGATAAACATCTTTATGAGGTGAGATCAGAAACCCATACCCAGGTGGTTTTTCTGACTCTCTCCGACTTACGCGGTTCTTGTGTATTTGAAGATTAATGGTATAGTTTCATCCTTGATGAACTATTTGTGTTCCATTAAGGAATCGGTGCCTGGAACAGTATTACTCCGATTTTCATCAAGTTTTACTATCCTCCCACTTACCACTGCATATAGGTATTTCTCTTAGGAAAAACGCATGGTGAGCAACAATTACATTGTTCTCTAGTGAGTTGTATAAGTACTATACTTTGGTATCCCTAGGATAACCTACAATTGGCACTTATCCAATTTGGTTTTAGTTTGGTATTATCCAAACATATGCCTAGCATCCCAAATCTTCAAGAATGAGAAACCTGGTTTCTTTCCTGTTCATATCTAATATGAATTATGTCAAACAGATTTTATGGAACCTTATTCAAAAAGTTCTGCACTGTTAAATGCGTATCCGTTGAAGGAAATGGTAGCTCAGAGCGACTCATGATTAACCTTATCATGTCCAACAAAATTCGGTTTATCTAGTTCGGACACACCATCAAATTGACGTGTTCTGGGAGGAGTCCTATTTGAAAGAATACTATACTCTTTCAAGTATACTAGAAACTTATTGCTTAAGTATTTTCCATTACGGTCTTACCATGACAGTTTAATACTTTAGCCGATCTGTTTGTCTATTTTGTGTCGAAAACTTTAAAAGTTTACGATTTGTGTTCTTCAAAAGAAACACATAACCATAACGCGATGCCACATCCGTAAAGGTCATGAAATATTCATATCCACCTCTAGCCTAGCTAGACATGGGCCCACTTGCTTCACTATGAACTAGGTCTAACATATCGGTGGCACTTTCACTTTTACCAAGTAAATAGTGTTTTAGGCACCTTGCCCAATAAACTAGATTCGTAGACTTTATTTGAATAGAATCAAATATGTCCTAGTATCCACTCTTCAAAAGTATGGATATACGAGTCTTGTTTAATTGTGTCCCAGACAATAATGCCACAATTAAGTTTCATCTGATCAAATCAGTTTGAGCTATTGTTTGTCATGTTTTACATTTGAGATTTATTTATAATCAAAATATAAATTCTGTTATTCACATCTAATGTGTTTATCTCAATATCATCTTTATATAATAAAACACTTTAGTGTTCTAGAATATAAAGGTTCATCCGCAGTGGATTAAACACTGATATAGAGATAATGTTTCTAGTCAAACTAGTTACATTATAACAGCTTCCTAATTTAAGTACACATCCGAAGGGTAGTTCTTAAATTTAGGTATCTACGGTTAAAACAGCGACTTTCGTCCCGTTTCCGATTCGCAGATAAATCTCCACTGAAGTCAGTATCCTGCTCATAGCAGATTCTGTACATCAGTATATATTTATGTATCACACTAAGTTTTTAAAATCCAATTTTTAATACTAGTAGTGAACATATTTATGACAAACATATTTGAAGTCAGAGCCTAGCCCCGTCTTCAATTCCTTCATGTCTGCTTTGTCCAAATAGCAGTCACGCTTCCGCGATCCCGTTTGCCACATTTAGGCAGACATTTTGGGATATGTCTTTTATCTTCCCAGAAGATTATAATGATTTTGCCTTTGCTCTTTTCCACATTCCAGAAACCTTTGGCCTAGCCTCGGGTTTCTAGAATATCGAAGTAAGGTGCGACTAGTGCTACTTGCCTATTGCAAACTTTGACTTTATCTCATTGAGAATAGTCATTTACTCTCCAAGAGTTATTATTGCAATTTAGTACTTCTAAAATCTAAGTATAGATTTATGAAGATCCTTCAATTTCAGTATCATACTTTAAGGATCTAATTCTTAGTTCTGATTAAGAAATTAAGAGTCTACTACGACAAGCTTAATGGATTAAGGACTAAAGTTATCATCACATAAATCTTCCAAAGATTATGCTCTACTATTTACTTAACTCCGGACTAAGGCCTAATATGTTATTTTATCAAATAAAGTAACTTATTAGTTTCCAGGACCATTCTGAAACTTTATTCCCAATTTGAAAATTAAACCATTTAAATACATTTTCCTTAGGATTATGTTTTAAATGTCAATCTTTCAATTTCAGTATCATACTTTATATAATGATTATTATAGTCCAACTATTTAATCAAGGATTTAGGTACTATTTATTATAATGATTATTATAGTCCAACTATTTAATCAACTATAATTTAATAGATTGAATACAGTCCAACTGTTTTATAAAACAATGTTTTAAATATTAGTCCAACTAACATTTAATTTATTTGGCGAATGATATTTGTTTGAGCGCGTATGGCAAGTTATTAAACGAATATTGCAAATTCAATTCTTGCCTCCCACTATTTTTCGGCGAGCCTCTAATCCTCTGTCGAGTACTCAGGAAATCGTGTTTCCTAGTGGCTAGGATCCCGTTAAATATCACACAATCTTGACTTTGGCCAACAAATTGTATGATAATTAACTAGGTATATCTCTAAGATCAATTGGATCCAATCCAATTCCTAGATCCAGTAAGGGGACATCCAAGTCTGAAACATATATACAATATATATGCCAATATATCCAATATATTACCTAACCTTTTTCCTCTGAATCAACTAAGCCTTGGCTTTGGCACAACAAACTTAGTGATCCCAGTTAAGCGCGACCCATTGACCATGGAAAGCTTCGTAATCAATGTCGATGGACAAGAAGTGGTCTTGACTTTGGCCAACAAACCACAACTTGGACAAGACACCAATATGGAACAAAGCCTCGTGATTCAAACACATCCTCGACGGACAAAGGCCTTGACTTTAGCCAACAAGCCAATGTCAGTCTCGGATCTTGAGTAAGAATCACTCAATGGAAGGAAAAACGCTTAATATTTTGCCAGGGTTTTTCGTGTGCAAATTGGAAACTAATTTATTATCTTTGTTAAGGTCTCATCATCATACACCCTTAAACATGCATTCTAAACACATAATAAAGCGCGTATAAATAAATAATAATGATATAGGGATGGATACTTAACACATTGATCCTAGATCAAATCTCTCTCTTTCCTCTCTCCCGCTAGCACATGTACTACTTTTACCCGTTACACTACACTTCTAAAGAAACCTCATTTACATTGAGGGGAATAGGTGAGAAGAGAAATACATAGAGTTGAGAGGTAATAGGCTGGACACGCAGGTCCAATTAATAAATCAAATTTATTACAACAATTTCTAAAATTGCATCATCCATCTAATATCCATCTCATATACATTATTCATGCATCGCACCATGTATTCACACAAGCATGTTATCAATCAATCTAATCAAATTAATTAATCTGATAATTAGTGACCATCCAATGTTCAAACAACGATTTGATTTTGCGCGAGTCAAACTCGTTTTGTGAATAAGTACTCAAAGTACAAATTCTCGAATTAAATTAAACTACACAATTAAATCCAATTCAATTTGTATTTAATACTAATTCGCTATTTAATTCCAAATTAAATATTACACTTTATTAATAAACCTTTACGACTTAAATTCCAAATTTAATCGTTACGGGTCTCAAAGCCCGATTAACGTCCAACGCCAATTTAATTAAAGTCCAATGGGCTTTCAATTAATTTATTTAGGCGTGGACTTTTGGACAACTCGGGTCAAACCAAATAACCAAAGTCCAATCAAGGAGTAACCCCATAAGCCAAGAAATCAATTTAGGCCCATTAGGCCCAATTAAATAATTAAAGGTCCATTAGTCGCATTTGGGCTTTATGGAAGCGGTTTTGGGCCCAATTGGATCGAACCAATTAAGCCTAAACCAAACTTGGTACAACCAAGCCCAATAAGCCCAATAACAACATTACAAGCCCAATTCCAAAATTAGCCAAAATAATTAAATTACAAAACCCAATTTCACAATTTAATTACTTTAAGTGTATATCATAATTAATTACCCAAATCAATATTTCCAAAACACCAAATTAGCCTAATTAATCATGCTTATCAACATTAAATCATGTCCAACACAATTTAACAAAAATCAAACCCATTCATGCTATATTGCTCTCGGCTTTGGAGGGGAATTTTATGTCCAATTCAAATTCAATCCAATTAAATCCAAATTAACATTAAATCCACATTCCCAATTGTTTTCAAGTCATCCAATGAATCAAAAAACAAAATTCCAAGACAATTTAGGGCATGATCATTCTCGGCCAAGCTAAGAAATTTGGGGAAATTTGTTCCAAACAACATTTCATCAAATTGATCCAATCAATCCTCAATTAAAACACATTTAAGCATACTCAATCATCCAATTTCATAAAATCATGCTCAAATACATTTTACCCAATTTTAACCCTAATATATTTTCATGCTCAACCTTGCTCTGATACCATTGTTGGAATTCTCTAAGCATCCCAAGATCGAATATAAAGAATAAAAACATAGTGTGAATACAATCGAGGAATTGCGGAATACTCACATCGATCGGTTGAGCGACGCGGTGATGAACAAAAATTCTTCTTCTCCCTCCTAGAGTGCACGGCAGTGAGCTGCTTTCCCTCTCTAAAATTCGGCCATTGATGTCCTTCATCAAGCTCCAAGCTTTCGAATGGTATTCCAAGCCCACGGGTGGGTTTCCCCATCACCTTCGCAAGACCCAAAAGTGTGCTAGCACCTTTGATTTTTGCCACAGAAATCAATCTATTGCTTCTCTTCATTCTCGGCAGTAACAGAACCAGAAAGAAGAAAAATAGCAGCCCCTTGGGCCTGAGATGGAGAGAGGAGAGGAGAAAGAGTGTTGTGTTGGTTGGTGAGAAAAGTGTATCAAATACACTTAAAATGAATTTCCAAATCCATTTCCTTATTTTTTCTTTCAAAAAGTCAATCAATAAATGCAATGCCAACCACCAACATCAACTCCCATCAATCAATGAATAGTGACTGGTGTCAATCACTCAAAGTGAAAGACATCCATCACTTGATTGACGAATGATGTGACTTGCGTGCCGCACTCAAATTTGAAATGCGAATGTGCTCGCAAACAATCCCGGGCTCGGGTTCGCTAATTCCAAATTAACGGATTTTCCGTTGCGACATAATTAAATGATTATGACTAGCAAAATCACTATTCACGTCGCTAACGAATTAATTCTAAATTAACTCGTTCACCCGAATTAAAATATAATTTCAATTCCGCATCGAAATCCAATTTTGTATAATATATCGAATATATTATTTTATCGATTAATTCCAAATTAATCGTTATCTCTCTTTTAATGATATTTTATCCCAGATAAAATATCTCTGTAATTAATCCCAGATTAATTTTCTCTCTCATCTAATTAATCCCAGATTAATTAAAGTGCGAGTCATACGTCATCGGTGAATCTTCGGGAAGTGACCCATGAGATCCCCGGATATGTTGGCAGTAATTCGGTCGTCGGACTATCCGAACATGTAAGTGTTGGTTTCTATTAAGGTCCAAGATCAATAATAAGCATGAAATATGTGCGAATACAAATCGAAGAAGTTGCGGAATACTCACATCGATCAGTTGAGCGACGCGGAGAAGAACAAAAACGAAATTCTGCTCCTCTTCACTGGTTCGGCATTGAGCTATGACAGTTCACTGGTTTGGCGTCAATGGTGGTCCTTCATCAACCTCCAAGCTTCGTCGAATGGTTCCCAGCTCATGGGTGGACTTCCCTATCACCTTCGCATGTCTCGTAAATGTGCTAGCACTTGAGATTTTGCCACAAAATCCCACTCTAGTGCTTCCCTTTTTCTTCAATCCACTCGGCAGTTCACTGCCCAAAACAGAAGAAAAATGCCCTCTAAGGGCGTGAGATGAAGAGAGAAATGGGTTGCTCCAAACGTGAGCAAAGAGAAAAAAGAAAGATATAAAAATGTGTGTTAAATTTTGGTATTTGATTTCTAAAACAAAACACAATTTTGGTTCCAAAAGTCAAAGCATTTAATGCCCACAAATGCCAACCACACACATCACGTAATCACATCAATCACAAGTTGTCAAGTCACATCACTTAAAGTGACAAGTGATTTGACGCTTGATGCGACTAGCGATTTGACGCTTGATTTGACGTGCCGCACTCGAATTCGAAATACGAATGCGCTCACAAATAATCTCGGGCTCAGGTTCGTTAATTCTAAATTAACGAATTTTCTGTTGCGTCGTAATTAAATGATTACGCCTAGCGGAATCACTATTCACATCGCGAAAGAATTAATTCTAAATTAATTCATTCTCCCAATTAAAATCTAATTTTAATTCCGCGTCGAAATCCAATTTCATTTAATATATCAAATATATTAATTTCTCGATTAATTCCAAATTAACCGTTATCTCTCATTTTAAATGATATTTTATCCCAGATAAAATATCTCCGCAATTAATCCCAGATTAATTTTCTCTCTCTTCTAATTAATCCCAGATTAATTTAGAGTGCGAGTTATACGTCATTGGTGAATCTTTGGGAAGCGACCCATGAGATCCCCGGATATGTTGGCAGTAAATTCGGTCGGACTATCCGAACACGTAAGTACCAAGTACTACGTTTATACCGATTTACAAGACAAGGTTGGCCTCTAGCAAAGCGCCATGCCTACCCAATTCTCCGGAAATATCCTTACAGGAATAAGGGATCTATATCAAGCGTAGTATACGTAGTATTGCATATTTCTGTCCAGTATCGGATGATCACGTGCTAGGCCTGGGGCTGGAATTGTGTCTGCCCCGTAAGAAGCACATGTGGGATGTCTGGTGACTTGTCTCTATAATCGGATAAACATGACCTTGTCATTTTATCCCGATAACTGCACACTTAAGAGAACCAGTCATGTATCCTACGTGACCATCATCTCCATATAACTGGAGTGACAATTCCGTTTTGACATCACACCCAACACATTACGATTCTCAATATACCCAGCATTGGCGTACACAGAACCTGTTAAAGCCCTGGACGACCGCAACCAAAGTATATAGATTGTCGCAAGTATTAGCGGTGCAAGTTTCAGGTTAAGACCAAATACACCTACCCTGATTTCGGACTTCCATAGACACATAGTCATACTACCAATGGAATTCTGAGGGGTCTATCCAGAGCGAAGCTGTTTCCCGTACCATTGGTGAAACACAACCTCCTATTACACTTGTATGAGTATCCTATACCCAAATATATGAGAACTATGACGTTGTGCCCTCACAACGCGCACAAGTGTAAAACTAGTCTTTTACGCATTTATTGATGTCAAATCTCGACAATGCTCTGACTAGGGATTTTTAATGATTTATCCTTCGTGGACTGATATTGTCTCATATCATTCTCCGTCCAGGAACAAATCATAGGGACCTCTCATCATTTATACATCTAGGTGATCTAATCACAAATGATAAGAGTGCAATCTCCTTTGTCACATAGTTAATTTGTACAACAACACAATGATCTGGACAAATAGTGACGCTATGGGTCATAATTGTCCAACAATATCCCACTTGGCCTATAGCCAGTCACTCAAGTGTCTTACACCCGAACTATGTACGGTTGGCTCAAACTACTGAGAAAAGGCTTTCGTCAGTGGATTTGCAAGATTATCGTCTGTCGCGATTTATTCGATCATCACATCTCCACGATGTATGATCCGAACGAATCAGATGATTATCGAAGTATGTATCTGGATCGTTGATGAGACCATTAATTCTTTAACCTGTGCTGACACCTAGCTCAGCTGCTAACAGAACTATATCTAATCTAATTAGATTTGTTATCGACCAAAATGGCTTCTATTGCGCCTCAGCTGCAGTAATAACCCACATTTGTTGTTTATTCGGTAACAATATCTTGCTTGGAAGATTTCCAGCTCACTGTACCGTTATTCAAACTGTATAGTACCGTTTGCGACTTATAGTCATTTTATCGGTTTAGGAAACTTGCAGCAGTGATCTCAGTCACTTCAAGTTCTCCATCTCCATAGTTTAAGACAGCATCCTTAGATCTCTAAGATACTAACGGATGTTCTTAACATCAATCCAGTGACTATCACTTGGATTGGTCTGTTTGTGATTTCATATGCTCAAAGCGTATGAGACACTAGGTAACGTACATTTTTCAATGTACGAGTTCTCGGAGAGTTTTCTCGAAAGCCAAGCTTTCACCGATAGTTATTATGGGAATATCATTTCCAAGAAATGACATATTTTCATTATTTTATAGGACAGCCACTATCAGTGCGCTCCCACTAACCCTCTTATATACACAAGAATCATTTCGTTTTGAATTAAATCATAAACTATTATGATTACATCAAAACGACAATTCCAAGAACCTAATGCTTGCTTCAATCCAAACATGGATCGACTAACCCGCAAACCTTGTTTGCTAGTTTTGTTATGACAAAACCGACAGGTTGTTATAAACATCCTCCGAAAGGTTTCCTTTTCAGGAAAAAATTTTGCCGTTAAAGCTGTCATATTTCAAAAATGAAACACGCAGCTTCAGCAAGCATTTTTCCAAATGGATTTACCGTGGAAACTAGTAAAAGGTTTCGTCGTAATCAACACAATGTTGACAACGATACCTTTCCGCTAAAAGCCTAGCTTTATACGTTGGTATGTTTCCATCCATGTATGTCTTCTTTGAAGACTTATAAAGTATCAATAGGCACAATGCCTTGCGGTACATCAACTAGTATCCAAACTGGTTGATATACATGGAATCCATTTCAGATTCATGACACTTTTCCATGATAGGGAGTCGATACCTTGTATCACTTCCTCATACGTAGTCAGTTGGTATACCTCAATAAGATAGAAATCTTTATGAGGTGAGATCAGAAACCCATACCCCAGGTTTTTTTCCAGACTCTCTCCGACATACGTGGTTCTTGTGTATTCGAAGATTAATGGTAATAGTTTCATCATTGATGAACTATTTGTGTTCCATTAGGATTCGATGCCTGGAATAGTATTACTCCGATTTTCATCGAGTTTTACTATCCTCCCACTTACCACTGCATATCGGTATTCCTCTTAGGAAAACTACATGGTGAGCAACAATCTAATTGTTTTCTAGTGAGATGTATAAGTACAATAATTTTGGTATCCCTAGGATAACCTACAATTGGCACTTATCCAATTTGGGTTCTAGTTTGGTATCATCCAAACATATGCCTAGCATACCCAAATTATCAAGAATGAGAAATCGGTTTCTTTCCCGTTCATATCTAATATGATATCTGTCAAACAGATTTTTATGGAACCTTATTCTAAATAAGTCCTGCACTGTTTAAAGCTTATCCGTTGAAGGCAATGGTAGCTCAGAGCGACTCATGATTAACCTTATCATGTCTAACAAAATTCGGTTACTCAGTTCGGACACACCGTCAACTTTATGTGTTCCTGGAGGAGTCCTCATTTGAAAGAATACCATACTCTTTCAAGTATATTAGAAACTTATTGCTTAAGTATTTTCCATTACGGTCTAACCGTGACGGTTTAATACTTTAGTCGATCTGTTTGTCTATTTCTTGTCGAAACTTTAAAAGTTTCCGATTTGTGTTTCAGAGAAACACATAACCATAACGCGATGCCACATCCGTAAAGGTCACGAAATATTCATATCCACCTCTAGGCTAGCTAGACATGGGCCCACTTGCTTCACTATGAACCAGGGCTAACAGATTGGTGGCATTTGCACTTTTACCAAATAAATAGTGTTTTAGGTATTTTGCCCAATAAACTAGATTCGTTGACTTTATTTGAATAGGATCAAATCAGTCCGAGTACCCACTCTTCAAAAGTGTGGATATACGATTCGTTTTAGTTGTGTCCCAGACAACAATGCCACAATTAGTTTCTCCTGATCAAATCAGTTTGAGCTATTTGTTTGTCATTTTATATGTTTGAGATATTTTTTATATTCAAAATATAAATGCTGTTATTCACATCTAATGTGTATATCTCAATATCATTTTATATAATGAAACACTTTAGTGTTCTAGAATATAAAGGTTCACCCGCAGCGGGTTAAACACTGATATAAGATAATGTATCTAGTCAAACTAGTTACATTATAACAGTTTCCAAACTTAGTACACACCCGAGGGTAGTTCCTAAACTTAGGTATCTACGGTTAAAATAGCGACTTTCGTCCCGTTTCTGATTCGCAGATTTATCTCAATTGAAGTCAGTATCATGTTCAAAACAGATTCTGAACATCAATACATATATTTATGTATCACACTAAGTATTAAAATCTAATTTTAATACTAGTAGTGACATAATATGACAAAATCCTTGCTCGTTCTTCAATTCCTTCATGTCTGATTTGTCCAAACGGCAGTCACGCTTCTGCGATCCCATTTGCCACATCCGGGCAGACATTTTAGGATATGTCATTTATCTTCCTAGAAGATTATAATTATTTTACCTTTGCCCTTTTCAACACTCCAGAAGCCTTTGGCCACGCCTTGGCCTTCTAGAATATCGAAGTAAAGTGCACCTTGCGCTACTTGCTTAATTGCAAACTTTGACTTTATCTCCTTGAGAATAGTCATTAACTCTCCAAGAGTTATGTATTGCAATTTAGTACTTCTAAGATTCTAAGAATAGATTCTTTATAGATCCTTCAATTTCATTATCATACTTTAAGGATTTAATCCTTAGTTCTGATTCAGAAATTATGAGTGAGTCTACTGCGGTAAGTATAATGGATTAAACATTTAAGTTATCATCACATAAATCTTCCAAAGATTATGCTCGACTATTTGCTTAACTCCGGGCTTAGGCATAATACGTTATTTTATCAAATAAAATGACTTATTATTTTCGAGGACCATCCTGAAAATTTATTCCCAATTTGAAAATTAAACCATTAAATACATTTTCCCTAGGATTATGTATTAAACATCAATCTTTCAATTTTCTTGATTTTAATAGTCCAACTACTTAATCAACGATTAAGGTACTATTTATTATAATGATTACAATAAACCAACTATTTAATCAACTATAATTTAATAGATTAAAATCAATTATATTGATTACTATAATCCAATTATAAAATCAACTATAAATGAATAGTTTGACTAAAGTCCAACTGTTAATAAAACAACGTTTAAATATTAGTCCAACTAACATTTAATTGATTTGACGAATGATATTTGTTTGAGCGCGTATGGCAAGTAATTAAACGAATATTGCAAATTCAAATCTTGCCTCCCACTATTTTTCGGCGAGCCTCTAACCCTCTGTCGAGTACTCGGGAAACCGTGTTTCCTAGTGGGCTAGGATCCCGTTAAATATCACACAATCTTGACTTTGGCCAACAAATTGTATGATAATTAACTAGGTAGATCTCTAAGATCGATTGGATCCAATCCAATTCCTAGATCCGGTAGGGGACATCCAATTCCGAAACATATATCTTATATATGCCAATACATCCAATGTATTACCTACCTTTTTCTTGTGAATCAACTAAGCCTTGGCTTTGGCACAACAAACTTAGTGATCCCAGTCAAGCGCGACCCATTGACCATGGAAAGCTTCGTAATCAATGTCGATGGACAAGAAGTGGTCTTGACTTTGGCCAACAAACCACAACTTGGACAAGACACTGACATGGAACAAAGCTCTCGTGATTCAAACACAATCCTCGACGGACAAAGGCCTTGACTTTGGCCAACAAGCCAATGCCAGTCTCAGATCTTGAGTGAGAATCACTCAATGGAAGAAAAGACGCTTAATATTTTGCGAGGGTTTTTCAAGTGCAAATTGGCAACCAATTTATTATCTTTGTTAAGGTCTCATCATCATACACCCTTAAACATGCATTCTAAACACATAATAAAGCGCATATGAAAATAATAATGATATGCGGATGGATACTTTACACAATGATCCTAGATCAAATCTCTCCCTTTCTCTCTCCTGCTAGCACATGTATTACTTCTACCCGTTACACTACACTTCTAAAGAAACCTCATTTACATTGAGGGGAATATGTGAGAAGAGAATACAAAGAATAGAGAGGTAATAAGGAATAAATCGAATTTATTACAACAATTTCTAAAATTGTCCAACCCATCTAATATCCATCCGATATACATTTATTCATACATCGCAACCATGTATTCACACAAGCATGTTATCAATCAATCTAATCCAATTAATTAATCTGATAATTAGTGATCATCCAATGTTCAAACAACGATTTGATTTTGATCGAGTCAAACTCGTTTTTGCGAATAAGTACTCAAAGTACGAATTCTCGAATTAAATTAAACTACATAATTAAATCCAATTCAATATGCATTTAATTCTAATTCGCTATTTAAATCCAAATTAAATATCACACTTTATTAATGAACTTTTACGACTTAAATTCCAAATTTAATCGCAACGGGTCTCAAAGCCCGATTAACGTCAAACGTCAATTTAATTAAAGTCCAATGGGCTTTTAATTAATTTGTTAAGGTGTGGACTTTTGGTCAACTCGGGTCAAACCGATAACCAAAGTCCAATCCGAGAGTTACCCCATAAGCCCATAAATTAATTTTGTCCCATTAGGCCCAATTAAACTTTAAAGGTCAATTAAGTCGTATTTGGGCTTTATGGATGCGGTTTTGGGCCCAATTGGATCCAATCTAATTTCCCTAAACAACTTAGTATTACCAAGCCCATTTAGCCCAATTGCAACATTAAAGCCCAAATCCAATTTAAGGCCCAATTATAATTAAATCACAAAACCCAATTTCATAATTTATTACATAAAGTGCATTACACAATTAATTACCCAATTAAAATTTCTAAAAACATCAATTAACATAACTAATCATGCTTAATTACCACAAAACATGTCCACATATTTTTGATCAAAAATCAAACCCAATTACATGCTATTGACTCTCAGCAATTTGGGGATTTAACGTCCGATTTGAATTCAATCCAATTAATTCCACAATAAACATTAAATCATATTCCCGAATGATTTCCAACACATCCAATGATCAAAAATCAAAAATCCCAAGATATTATAGGGCTTCTAACTTTCGGCCAAGCTAAGTATTTTGGGAAAAAAATGTTCCAAACAATTTTTCAACAAATTGATCCAATCATCATCATCATATAAAACACATTCAAGCATACTTAATCATCCAATTTCATAATTCATGCTTAAAATCAATTTTACCCAAATGTTAAGCCCTAAACATTTCATGCTCAAACCTTGCTCTAGATGCCATTGTTTGTTTCTATTAAGGTCCCGAGATCAATAATAGCATGAAATTTGTACGAATACAAATCGAAGAAGTTACGGAATACTCACATCGATCGGTTGAGCGACGCGGAGACGAACAAAAACGAAATTCTGCTCCTCTTCACTGGTTCGGCAGTGAGCTGTGACAGTTCACTGGTTTGGAGTCAATAGTGGTCCTTCGTCAAGCTCCAAGCTTCATCGAATGGTTCCCGGATCATGGGTGGACTTCCCTATCACCTTCGCATGTCTCGTAAGTGTGCTAACACTTGAGATTTTGCCACAAAATCCCACTCTAGTGCTTCCCTTTTTCTTCAATCCACTCAGCATTTCACTGCCCAAAACATAAGAAAAATGCCCTCTAAGGGCGTGAGATGAAGAGAGAAATGGGTTGCTCCAAACGTGAGCAAAGAGAAGAAAGAAAGAGATAAAAAATGGTGTGTTAAATTTTGGTATTTGATTTCTAAAACAAATACACAATTTTGGTTCCAAAAGTCAAAGTATTTAATGCCCACAAATGCCAACCACACACATCACCTAATCACATCAATCACAAGTTGTCAAGTCACATCACTCAAAGTGACAAGTGATTTGACGCTTGATTTGACGTGCCGTACTCGAATTCGAAATGCGAATGCGCTCACAAAAAATCTCGGGCTCGGGTTCGTTAATTCTAAATTAATGAATTTTCTGTTGCGTCGTAATTAAATGATTACGCGTAGCGGAATCACTATTCAAGTCGCTAACGAATTAATTCTAAATTAATTCATTCGCCCGAATTAAAATCTAATTTTAATTCCGCGTTGAAATCCAATTTCGTTTAATATATCAAATTTATTAATTTCTCGATTAATTCAAAATTAACCATTATCTCTCATTTTAAATGATATTTTATCCCAGATAAAATATCTCCGCAATTAATCCCAGATTAATTTTCTCTCTCTTCTAATTAATCCTAGATTAATTTAGAGTGCGAGTTATACGTCATCGGTGAATCTTTGGGAAGTGACACCATGAGATCCACGGATATGTTGGCAGTAAATTCGGTCGTCGGACTATCCGAACACGTAAGTACCAGTACTACGTTTATACCGATTACAAGACAAGGTTGGCCTCTAGCAAAGCGCCATGCCTACCCAATTCTCCGGAAATATCCTTACAAGAATAATGGATCTATATCAAGCGTAGTATACGTAGTATTGCATATTTCTGTCCAGTATCAGATGATCACGTGCTATGGCCTGGGGCTGGAATTGTGTCTGCCCCGTACGAAGCACATGTCGGATGTCTGGTGACTGTCTCTATAATCGGATAAACATGACCTTGTCATTTTATCCCGATAGCTGCAGCACTTAAGAGAACCAGTCCCGTATCCTACGTGACCATCATCTCCATATGACTGGAGTTACAATTCCATTTTGACATCACACCCAACACACTACGATTCTCAATATACCCAGCATTGGCGTACACAGAACCTGTTAAAGCCCTGGACGACCGCAACCAAAGTATATTGATTGTCGCAAGTATTAGCGGTGCAAGTCTCAGGTTAAGACCAAATACACCTACCCTGATTTCGGACTTCCATAGACACATAGTCATACTACCAATGGAATTCCGAGGGGTCTATCCAGAGCGAAGCTGTTTCCCTTACCATCGGTGAAACACAACCTCCTATTACACTTACATGAGTATCCTATACCCAAATTTATGAGAACTATGCCGTTGTGCCCTCACAACGCGCACAAGTGTAATACTAGTCTTTTACGCATTTATCGATGTCCAATCTCGACAATGCTCTGACTAGGGATATTTAATGATTTATCCTTCGTAGACTGATACTGTCTTATATCATTCTCCGTCCAGGAACAAATCATAGGGACCTCTCATCATTTATACATCTAGGTGATCTAATCACAAATGATAAGAGTGCAATCTCTGTTGTCACATAGTTAATTTGTACAACAACACCATGATCTGTACAAATAGTGACACTATAGGTCATAATTGTCCAACAGTAAGTACTAAGTACTACGTTTATACCTATTTACAAGACAAGGTTGGCTTCTAGCAAAGTTCCATGCCTACCCAATTCTCCAGAAACATGCTTACAGGAATAAGAGATCTATATCCGGCGTAGTATACGTAATATTCCGTATTTCGATCCAGTATCGGATGTCACGTGCTAGGCCTGGGGCTGGAATTGTGTCTACCCCATACGAAACACATGTCGGATGTCTGGTAACTAGTCTCTATAATCGGATATACATGACCTCGTCATAATTTCCTGATAGCTGCAGCATTTAAGAGAACCAGTCCCGTGTCCTACGTGACCATCATCTCCACTATGACTGGAGTGATACTTCCGTCTTGACATCACACCCAACACACTACGATTCTCAATATACCCAGCAGAGGCGTACACAGAACCTGTTAAAGCCCTGGACGACCAAAACCAAAGTATATTGATTGTCGCAAGTATTAGCGGTGCAAGTCTCAGGTTAGACCAAATACACCTACCCTGATTTCGGACTTCCATAGACACATAGTCACTACTACCAATGGAATTCCGAGGGGGTCTATCCAGAGCGAAGCTGTTTCCCATACCATCGGTAAAACACAACCTCCTATTACACTTGCATGAGTATCCTATACCCAAATATATGAGAACTATGACGTTGTGCCCTCACAACACACGCACAAGTGTAATAATAGTTTTTTACGCATTATCGATGTTCAATCTTGATAATACTCTGACTAGGGATATTTAATGATTTATCCTTCGTGGATTGATACTGTCTCATATCTTCTCAATCCAGGAACAAATCACAGGGACCTCTATCATTTATACATCTTGGTGATCTAATCACAAATGATAAGAGAGCAATCTCATATGTCACATAGTTAATTTGTACAACAACACCATGATCTGTATAAATAGTGACGATATGGGTCATAATTATCCAACAGTATATACTATGATGATGCGGCTGTGAGAGTCCCTTATGAACCAAGAATGGGACTCGGTTCATAAAATTGCAGTGGAATTGTTCCATGCAAAACTGGAAGAGGGACAAGCTGTGAGCCCTTATGTGCTTCATCTGATTGATTTGATCGAACAGTTGAGGTGTTATAATTTCCCTCTCATTGACACTTTAGGACGAAGTGTCATACTTGGATCTCTCCCACCATCATATCGCCAATCTGTGATGTATTTCAATATGAATGATATTAGCTGTTCTTATCAGTAGCTACATAAGATGTTGCAAACTGCGGAGGAAGATTTAAGGAAGGAAGTACTGACTTGCCCTCATAAACCCATTGCTCTTCCTATTTCCTCCCACTCTAAACAGAAAGGGAAGAAGAAGAAAGGTAAGAAAAAAAAGGGTACAAATCTTCCACCACAGGGTAAAATAGCTAAACCGAAGAGAGCTGCCGAAGATAAATGCCACTACTGCAGCAAGATCAGCCATTAGAAGAGGAACTGTCCTGATTGCCTGGTCCAGACCAGAAAGGAAAGAGCATCTACTTCAGGTACTTTTATTTTTCCCATTATTTATATCTCATTAGCTTGTGAAGCTATGTCGTCCAGTTGGATTTTGGATTCTGCTTGTCCAATTCACATTTGCAATTCGTTGCAGGTGTTGATAGAAAGTAGACGGCTAAAATCTGGGCATATGCAGTTGCATTTCGGGAGTGGCGACTCTCTGGATACAGTTGCTATGGGCTTATGCGAGATTCCCCTACCCAGTGGGAGCCATTTGTTGCATGACTGCTTTTTTGTACCGGGATGTGTTGCGAACATTGTGTCACTTTTTGTATTAGATACTGAAGGATTTAATGTAAATATTAAGAATCGTTTTTTATATTTATATGATAGATATAATGTTCAGATCCTAGTTTGTCCAAATGAGCATGGTCATTACATTTTGAATACCTCACAAGATATCTTTAATGCTAGAATTAATAAATGTAAAGTATTTGATATAAATAATACTGAACTGTGGCATATGAGGTTGGGTCATATAGGCATGAAATGACTGTTGGGTTTCTATTAGGTCCCAAGGATCATTTTCAAGCAAGAAAACATATATGTGAATACTCGTAAAAGTATGGCGGAAATATACTTACAACGATCGGTTGAGTGATGCGAGGAACAACAAAATCTCCAAGCTTTCCTCCAAGGTGGCTCACGGCAGTGGGCTGATTTTCTGCTAAAAAAATTCGGCCATCTCCAAGCTCCAAGCTCCAAGCTTTCGAATGGTGATTCCATGCTCACAAGTTGGTTTCCCTATCACCTTCGCAAGACCCCGAATGTGTGCTAGCACTCTTGATTTTGCAACAAAATCATCACTCTTTTGTTCTTGATGCTCTCGGCAATGAGAAGCAAGAATGAAGAAAATGGTGGCCCTTGGCCAAGAGAGATGGTGGAGAGAAGAGTGGCCCCTTGGGCATGAGAGGGAGAGAGAAGAAAATTAATTGAAATGTGTTGTGTGTTTTGTATATCTAATACCAAAAATAAAATTCAAATACCAATTAATAAAATAATGGTATATTTCTTTCAATCACGCTTGAGTGTCTAACACTCTTCCATCATTTCTTATCAACTTCCATCACTATTCACATCACTCATGACAAGTTGTCAAATCACTCAAAGTAACTAGACATCACATCAATCGATTGACTATGTGACTTGTGGGCCGTAGTTAAATTCACAATGCGAGTGCGCCCGCAAACACTCCCGGGCTCGTGTTCGCTAATTCCAAATTAACGAATTTTCTGTTGCGACGTAATTAAATAATTATGCCTAGCAAAATTACTATTCACGTCGCTAACGAATTAATTCTAAATTAACTCGTTCGCCTAAATTAAAATCTAATTTCAATTCCGCGTCGAAATCCAATTTCGTATAATATATCGAATATATTATTTTATCGATTAATTCCAATTAATCGTATTCTCTATTTAATTAATATTTTATCCCATATAAAATATCTCCGTAATTAATGCCAGATTAATTTTCTCTCTCTTTTAATTAATCCCAGATTAATAAAGTGCGAGTCATACGTCATCGGTGAATCTTCGGGAAGCGACCCATGAGATCCCCGGATATGTTGGCAGTAAATACGGTCGTCGGACTATCCGAACACGTACGTACCTAGTACTACATTTTTACCGATTTACAAAACAAGATTGGCTTCTAGCAAAGCGCCATGCCTACCCAATTCTCCAGAAATATCCTTACAGGAATATACGATCTATATCAGGCGTAGTATATGTAGTATTGCGTATTTCGATCCAGCATCGGATGTCACGTGCTAGGCCTGGGGCTGGAAATGTGTCTGCCCCATAAGAAGCACATATCGGATCTATGGTAACTAGTCTCTATAATCGGATAAACATGACCTAGTCATAATATCCCGATAGCTGCAGCATATAAGAGCACCAGTTCCGTATCCTACGTGATCATCATCTCCACTATGACTGGAGTGATACTTCCATCTCGACATCACACCCAATACACTACGATTCTCAATATACCCAGAAGAGGCGTACACATAACCTGTTAAAGCCCTGGATGACCAAAACCAAAGTACATTGATTGTCGCAAGTATTAGCGGTGCAAGTCTCAAGTTAAGACCAAATACACCTACCCTGATTCGGACTTCCATAGACACATATTCATACTACCAATGGAATTCTGAGGGGTCTATCTAGAGCGAAGCTGTTTTCCGTACCATCGGTAAACACAACCTCCTATTACACTTGCATGAGTATCATTTACCGAAATATATGAGAACTATGCCGTTATGCTCCCACAACGCGCACAAGTGTAATACTAGTCTTTTACGCATTATCGATGTCCAATCTCGATAATACTCTGACTAGGGATATTTAATGATTAAACCTTCGTGGATTGACACTGTCTCATATCATCTCAATCCGGAACTAATCATATGGACTTTCTATCATTTATACATCTTGGTAATCTAATTACAAATGATAAAATGGCAATTTCCTTTGTCACATAGTTAATTTGTACAACAACACCATGATCTGTACAAATAGTGATGCTATGGGCCATAACTGTCCAACAATCTCCCACTTGGCCTATAGCTAATCACTCAAGTGTCCTACAACCCGAACTATATACGGTTCGCTCAAACTTCTACTGAGAAAATGCTTTCGTCAGCGGATTTGCATGATTATTATCTGATGTGATTTATACGATCATCACATCGCCAAGATGTATGATCCGAACGAATCAGATGAATAGTCAAAGTATATATCTGGATCGTTGATGAGACCATTAATTCTTTTGCATGTGCTGATGCCTAGCTCAGCTGCTAACAGAACTACATCTAATATAATTAGATTATTATCAATCCAGAAGGCTTCTATTGCTGCCTCAGCTGCATCAATAATCCACTTTTATTGTTTATTCGGTAACAGTATCTTGCTTGGAAGATTTCCAGCTCACTGTTCCTTTATTCAAACTTTACAGTACCTTTGTTACGACTTATAGTCGTTTATATCGGTTTGGAAACTTGCAGTAGTG
Source organism: Zanthoxylum bungeanum (assembly GCA_019454045.1). NCBI lineage: Eukaryota > Viridiplantae > Streptophyta > Magnoliopsida > Sapindales > Rutaceae > Zanthoxylum > Zanthoxylum bungeanum. Next base: position 42,360 of record SKCR01049917.1, read on the forward strand.
GACTCAGTCACTTCAAGTTCTCATTCTCCATAGTATAAGAAAGCATCCTTAGATCAACTAATATACTAAAGGATGTTCTTAACATCAATCCAATGACTATCACTTGGATTGGCCCGATTGTGACTCCATATGGTCAAAGCGTATGAGACACCAGGTCGCGTATATTTATTTCAATGTACGAGTTCTCGGAGAGTATCAACAACTTAAAATCTATCCAGTAGATCTTTATTCCTAGAATAAATGTTGTTTCTCCCAAGAATTCTACGAAGAATTGTCATGAAAGCCAAGCTTTCACCGATTGTTATTATGGGAATATCATTTCCAAGAAATGACATGTCATCATTACTTAGGACATTCATTGTCAGTGCGCTCCCACTAACCTCCTTATATACACAAGAATCATTTTCGTTTTGAATTAAATCATATACTATTATGATTACATCAGAACGATAATTCCAAGAATGTTATGCTTGCTTCAATCCATCCATGGATCGAGTAACTTGCAAACCTTGTTTGCTCATTTTGGTACGACAAAACCGTCATGATGTTATAAACATTATCCAAAAGGTTCCGTTAAGGAAAGCAATTTTGACGTTTCTGATGCCATATTTCATAAATGAAACATTAAAGTCCAATTAATTAAAGTGTAATACCAAGATTAATATATTAAACCAAATATTTCAAAAATACCCATTTAATTTATTAATCATGTATTTATCAAATTAAATGTCCAACATTAATTTTATCAAAAATCAACTCCATTTCATGTCCTTGTACATTCGGCCAAGGTGAGTTTTTTGTGTCGATTTGTTTTTTTCAATCCGATTGAATTACTAATCTACGTCCCGTACACGTTCTAAGTCATCTAATGATCTTAAACACAAAATTTCAATCCACTCCAAGTAGCAACACATTCGGCAAGGCATGGATTAGGGGAAAAATCATCCAATGCATTTTTCATAAAATTTGATTCCATATAACATCATGTTATAAACACATGCAAGCATACTTATTAATCAAATTTCATAAGAACATGCTTATATCAATTTCATCATGCCATTCGGCCAAGGTGAAGATATTGGGGGAAAAATCATCCAATGCATTTTTCATAAAATTGATTCCATGTAATATCATTCTATATAAATGCAAGCATACTTATTCATCAAATTTCACAAGAACATGCTTCAATCAATTATCACACACACCCATTCGGCCAAGGTCAAAATTTTGGGGAAAAATCATCCAATGCATTTTTCATAAAATTGATTTCATATAATGTCATTTAACATACATCTAAGCATACTCATTCATCAAATTTCACAAGAACATGCTTCAATCAATTTTTCACAAATTTTAACCTAAAGTATTTCATGCTTAAACCTAGCTCAATGATACCATTGTTGGTTTCTATAATATGTCCCAAACAAAGATTAAGCATGTGAATACTATAAAGAATATATATGAACATGAAATATGGCGGAATCATACTTACAATGCCTTGTGATGAAGTAGATGATCAAATGGTAGAAGCTCCAAGTGGTGGAGGATTCGGCCAAGAGGAGGAAGAAGACTTGAAGCTCCAAGCTATTGTATTCCAAGCTCTTTGATGGTTTCCCTATCACCTCTTTTGATCCCTTGCTTGTGCTAGCAAAAATGGAGAAATGGAAGATCAAATCTTCCTTGCCCTTGTCAATGGAGTTCACCGGCAATTTGAGAGAGAAGAGAGAGTTTTTTGTGTAATGTCTTGATTAATTAATTTTTGTATTACCAAAAAAAAATTTATATTTATGTTATAATTTATTAAATTAATAATAAATCTATGACATAAACCATGCAATGGCTTAGAGTGTCAAACACTCAAACTCCATGCAAAGCCTTTGAGTGAAATGCACACTATCACCATGCAATGCCTTAGAGTGTTTTGTACACTATTAACATGCAATGCCTTATCAATAAAATAATGCATATAATGACAAGTGTCATGTGGGCCCCACACGTTTCCCAATGAAAGTGGGCCCACGTCCACTCACGCGTTCGGGTTCGATATTTCCGAAATACCGAGCTAGCGTCGCGACGTTAATTAAATCGGATTTAAATAAATAATCGCTCCTAGCGAAATTATTATTTACGTCGCTTACGAATTAATTCTACTAAATTAACTCGTATGCCCGAATTAAAATCTAATTTTAATTTCGCGTCGAAATCGAATTTCGATTATTATATCGAATATAATAATTTTATCGATTAATTCCAAATTAATCGTTCTCTCTCTCTGAATAAGGCACTTTATCCGAGATAAAGTTTCTCCGCAATTAATCCAAGATTAATTAAGTTCGAATCAAATATCATAGGTGAATCTTCAGGAAGCGACCCAAGAGATCTCCGGATATTTTGGCAGTGAATACGGTCGTCGGATAATCCGAACACGTACGTACCTCGTACTACGTCTTTTACCGATTTACAAGACAAGGTTGCTTCTGCTAGCAAAGCTCCATGCCTACCCAATTCTCCAGAAATATTCTTATAGGAATATAAGATCTGTATCAGGCGTAGTATACCGTAGTATTGCGTACATCGATCCAGTATCGGATGATCACATGCTAGGCCTAGGGCTGGAGATGTGTCTGCCCCGTATGAAACATATATCGGACATCAAGCAACTAGTCTCTTTAAATCGGACAATCCTGACCTGGTCATATTGTCCCGACGGTTGCAACCTTTTATAGAGTACTAGTTCTGTGCCCTGCGTGATCATCGCCTCCATATGTCTGAAGCGATACTTCCATCTTGACATCACATCCAGTACACTACGCTTCTCGATAAACCCAGAAGAGGTGTACACAGAACCGGTTAAGGTCCCCAACCACCAAAACCAAAGTTTACCGATTGTCGCAAGTACTAGCGATGTAAGTCTCAGGTTAAGACCTATACACCTACCCTGATGCGGCCTCCCATAGACACATAGACATACTACCAATGGGATTCCGCGGGGTCTATCCAGAGCGAAGCTGTTTTCCGTACCATCGGTAAAACAACACCTCCTATTGCACTTGCATAAGTATCCAATACTTAAATATATGAGAACTATGCTGTTGTGCCCTCACAACGTGCACAAGCGCAATACTAGCCTATTCCGCATTATCGATGTCCAGTCTCGATAATACTACGGCTAGGGATATTTAATGATTAAACCTTTATGGATTGATACTGTCTCATATCATCTCAATCCAGTACTAATCATATGGACTTTTGCCATTTATATATCAAAGTAAATAAAATTACAAAACGGCAAAGGCAATTTCATTATCACATAGTTAATTTTGTACAATAATACAATATCATTTACAAACAGTGACGCTATGGGACATAATGTCTAACAGTATCATCCAAACATGTGCCCAGCATTCCCAAATCTTCAGGATTGAGAAAACCCAGTTTCTTTCATGTTCATATCTAATATGAAGTCTGTCAAACAGATTTTTATGGAACATTATTCAAAATAAGTCTTGCACTGTTAATGCTTATCCTTTGAAGGAAATGGTAGCTCAGAGCGACTCATGATTAACCTTATCATGTCCAACAGAATTAGATTTCTCTGTTCGGACACACCGTCAAATTGACGTGTTCCGGGTGGAGTCCTCATTGAAAGAATACTATATTCTTTCAAGTATTTGAGAAACTTATTGCTTAAGTATTTTCATCATGGTCTAACCGTGGTGTTTTTAATACTTTAGCCGATCTGTTTGTCTACTTCGTGTCGAAACTCTTTGAATTAATCAAAAGTTTTGATTCGTGTTTCAAAAAGAAACACATAACCATAACGCGATGCCACATCCATAAAGGTCACGAAACATTCATATCCACATCTAGCCTAGCTAGATATGGGCCTAATTACGTCACTATGAACGAGGGCTAACAAATCGATGGCATTTACACTTTTACCAAGTAAAATGTGTTTTAGGCACTTTGCCTAAAAAAACTAGATTCGTAGACATTATTTGAATAAAATCAAATCCGTTCTAGTATCCACTCTTCAAAAGTGTGGATATACTAGTCTTGTTTAATTGTGTCCCAGACAACAATGCCACATTTAAGTCTCAACTGATTAATTCTGTTTGAGCTATTGTTTGTCATGTTATACATTTGAGATTTATTTATATTCAAAATATAAATTCTGTTATTCACATCTAATGTGTTTATCTCAATATCGTCTTTATAAAATAAAACACTTTAGTGTTCTAGAATATAAAGGTATATCCGCAACGGATTATACTCTAATATGGAGATAATATTTCTAGTCAAACTAGTTACATCTTAACAGTTTCCTAATTTAAGTACACACTCGTAGGGTAGTTCCTAAACTTAGGTATCTACGGTTAAAACAGCGACTTTTCGTCCCTGTAGGCATTGCATTTTTGCATATCAGCCCGATGATGAGTCCGTATGGAGACACTAT
>SKCR01049918.1:0-46680 GCA_019454045.1 Zanthoxylum bungeanum
TCCATAAGTCCAATTATGACTTAATGGACCTTAATTATTTAATTGGGCCTAATGGGCCAAAATTAATTTCTCGGCTTATGGGGTAAATCCCGGATTGGACTTTGGTTATCGGTTTGACCCGAGTTGACCAAAAGTCCACGCCTTATAGAAATTAATTAAAAGTCCATTGGACTTTAATTACATAAACATTAGATGTTAATCGGGCTTAGAGACCCGTTGCGATTAAATTTGGAATTTAAGTCGTAAAGGTTCGTTACAAAGTGTAATATTTAATTTGGAATTAATAATGAATTAGAATTAAATACAAATTGAATTGGATTTAATTTTGTAGTTTAATTTAATTCAAGAATTTGTACTTTGAGTACTTATTCGCAAAACGAGTTTGACTCGCGCAAAAATCAAATCGTTGTTTGAACATTAGATGATCACTAATTATCAGATTAATTAATTGGATTAGATTGATTGATAACATGCTTGTATGAATACATGGTTGCGATGCATGAATAATGTATATCGGATGGATATTAGATGGGTGGGGCAATTTTAGAAATTGTTGTAATAAATTTGATTTATTAATTGGACCTGCGTGTCCAGCCTTATCACCTCTATACTCTTTGTATTCTCTTCTCACCTATTCCCCTCAATGTAAATGAGGTTTCTTTAGAAGTGTAGTGTAACGGGTAGAAGTAAATACATGTGCTAGTTGGAGAGAGAAAATGAGAGATTTGATCTAGGATCAATGTAAAGTATCCATCCGCATATCATTATTATTTTATTTCATATGCGCATTTTTTTATGTTTTTAGAATGCATGTTTAAGGGTGTATGATGATGAGACCTTAACAAAGATAATAAATTGGTTGCCAATTTGCACACGCGAAAAACCCTAGTTCAATATTAAGCGTCTTTCCTTCCATTGAGTGATTCTCACTCAAGATCCTAGACAACATTGGTTTGTTGGCCAAAGTCAAGGCCTTTGTCTGTCGAAGATGTGTTTGAATCACGAAGGCTTTGTTCCATATCGGTGTCTTGTCCAAGTTGTGGTTTGTTGGCCAAAGTCAAGACCAATTCTTGTCCATCGACATTGATTACGAAGCTTTCCATGGTCAATGGGTCGCGCTTGACTGGGATCACTAAGTTTGTTGTGCCAAAGCCAAGGCTTAGTTGATTCAGAGGAAAAAGGTTAGGTAATACATTGGATGTATTGGCATATATATGATATATGTTTTGGACTTGGACGTTCCCCTACCGGATCTTGGAATTGGATTGGATCCAATTGATCTTAGAGATCTACCTAGTTAATTATCATACAATTTGTTGGCCAAATTCAAGATTGTGTGATATTTAACGGGATCCTAGCCCACTAGGAAACACGGTTTCCCGAGTACTCGACAAAGGTTAGAGGCTTGCCGAAAAATAGTGGGAGGCAAGAATTGAATTTGTAATATTCGTTCAATTACTCGCCATACGCGCTCAATCACAAATTATTTCGTCGTTGATTAAATGTTAGTTGGACTAATATTTAAATTGTTGTTTTAATAAGCAGTTGGACTGTATTATAGTTGATTATATAATTGGATTATAGTAATCAATATATTTGAATTAATTAATTTCGATTTACAGTTGATTTTATAATTGGATTATAGTAATCAATGTAATTGAGGTTAATTGATTTAAATTATATTTGATTGTATAGTTGGACTATAATAATCAATATAATACATAGTACCACAAATCGTTGAATAAATAGTTGGACTATTAAAATCAAGATCAAAATTGAAAGATTGACATTTAAAACATAATCCTGGGGAAAATGTATTTAAATGGTTTAATTTTCAAATTGGGAATAAATTTCAAGATGGTCTTGGAAAATAATAAGTTATTTTATTTGATAAAATAATATATTATGCCTAAAGCCAGGAGTTAAGCAAATAAGTGGAACATGATATTTGGAATATTCATGTAATGATAACTTAAGTGCTTTAAATCCATTAAGCTTGTCGCGGTAGACTCCTTAATTTCTGAATCAGAAATAAAGATTAGATCCTTAAAGTATGATAAAGAAATTGAAGGATTTTCATGGATCTATTTTAGATCTTTGAAATACTAAAAATTGCAATAAAAATTCTTGGAGATTAATGACTATTCTCAAGGAGACAAAGTCAAACTTTGCAATTAGGCAATTAGCGCAAGGCGCACCTTACTTCGATATTCTAAACCGAAACCGAGGCTTGGCCAAAGGCTTCTGGAATATGAAAAGGGCAAAGGCAAAATCATTATAATCTTCTCGGAAGATAAAGGACATATCCAGAATGTCTGCCTAAATGTGGAAAACGGGATCACGGAAGCGTGACTGCCGTTTGGACAAAGCAGACATGGAGGAATTGAAGACGAGCAAGGCTCTGACTTCAAATATAGTTGTCATAATTATGTTAACTACTAGTATTGAAATTGGATTTTAAATACTTAGTGTGATACATAAATATATATTGATGTTCAGAATCTGCTATGAGCAGGATAATGACATAATTGAGATTTATCTGCGAATTGGAAACGGGACGAAAGTCGCTGTTTTAACCGTAGATACCTGAATTTAGGAACTACCTTCGGGTATGTACCTAAATAAGAAACTGTTATAATGTAACTAGTTTGACTAGATACATTATCTCTATATCAGTGTATAACCCGCTGCGGGTGTACCTTTATATTCTAGAACACTAAAGTGTTTTATTATATAAAGATGATATTGAGATAAACACATTAGATGTGAATAACAGAATTTATATTTTGAATATAAATAATATCTCAAATATATAACATGACAAATAAATAGCTCAAAATGATTTGATCAATTAAGAAACTTAAATGTGGCATAGTTGTCAGGGACACTATTAACAAGACTCGTATATCCGCACTTTGAAGAGCGGGTACCAGGACTAATTTGATCCAATCAAATAAAGTCTACGAATCTAGTTTATTGGGCAAAGTGCCTAAAACACTATTTACTTGGTAAAAGTGTAAATGCCACTGATCTGTTAGCCCTAGTTCATAGTGAAGCAAGTGGGCCCATCCCTAGCTAGGCTAGAGGTGGATATGAATATTTCGTGACCTGTACGGATGTGGCATTGCGTTATGGTTATGTGTTTCTTTTGAAACACAAATCGGAAACTTTCATAGTTTTCGACACGAAATAGACAAACAGATCAGCTAAAGTATTAAATCGTCACGGTAAGACCGTAATGGAAAATACTTAAGCAATAAGTTTCCCGTATACTTGAAAGAGTATAGTACTCTTACAATGAGGACTCCTCCCAGAACACGTCAGTTTAACGGTGTGTCCGAACGATTAACCGAATTTTGTTAGACATGATAAGTTTAATCACGAGTCGCTCTGAGCTACCATTTCCTTCAACGAATAAGCTTTAAACAGTGCAAGAACTTATTTTGAATAAGGTTCCATAATAATCTGTTTGACAGATATCATATTAGATATGAACGGGAAAGAAACCGGGTTTCACATTCCTGAATATTTGGGAATGCTAGACATATGTTTGGATGATACCAAACTAAAACCCAAAAGGATAAGTGCCAATTGTAGGTTATCCTAGGGAAACCGTAAATATAGTACTTATACACCTCACAAGAGAACAATTAGATTGTTGCTCACCATGCGGTTTTCCTAAGAGGAATACTGAAATGCAGTGGTAAGTGGGAGGATAGTATAACTCGATGAAAATCGGAGTAATACTGTTCAAGGCACTGAATCTTAATGGAACATAATAGTTCATCAATGATGAAACTATCACCAGTAATCTTCGAATACACAAGAACAGCGTAGGTCGGAGAGAATCAGAAAACAACCTGGGGTATGGGTTTCTGATCTCACCTCATAAAGATGTCTATCTTATTGAGGAATACCAACTGACTACGTATGAGAAGTGATACAAGGTATCGACTCCCTATATGGCAAAGTGCCATGAGTCCTGAAGTGGATTCCATGTATATCAACCAGTTTGGATGCTAGTTGATGTACCACAAGGCATTGTGCCTATTGGTACTATATAAGTCTTCAAGGAAGACGTACATGGACGTACATGGATGGCAACATACCAACGTATAAAGCAAGGCTTTTAACAGAAAGGTATCGTTATCAACATTGTGTTGATTACGATTCAACCTTTTACCTATTGCCACGGTAAATCCATTTGGATAATTCTTGTTATTCGATCCATGATTGGATTGAATCAAGCATTAGGTTCTTGGAATTATTGTTTTGATGTAATCATAATGATTTATGATTTAATTCAAAAGAAAATGATTCTTGTGTAAATAAGAGGGTTAGTGGGAGCGCACTGACAGTGGTTGTCCTATAAAATAATGATAATATGTCATTTCTTGTAATGATATTCCCATAAAAAAAAATCGGTGAAAGCTTGTCTTTCAAAATACTCTCCGAGAAACTGTACATTGAAAAATGTACGAGACCTGGTGTCTCATACGCTTTGAGCATATGGATTCACAAACAGGCCAATCCGAGTGAAAGTCACTGGATTGATGTTAAGAACACAAGGCATTGTGCCTATTGGTACTATATAAGTCTTCAAGGAAGACGTACATGGACGTACATGGATGGCAACATACCAACGTATAAAGCTAGGCTTTTAACGGAAAGGTATCGTTATCAACATTGTGTGATTACGATTCAACCTTTTACCTATTGCCACGGTAAATCCATTTCGATAATGCTTGTTATTCGATCCATGATTGGATTGAAGCAAGCATTAGGTTCTTGGAATTATCGTTTTGATGTAATCATAATGATTTATGATTTAATTCAAAATGAAAATGATTCTTTTGTAAATAAGAGGGTTAGTGGGAGCGCACTGACAGTGGTTGTCCTATAAATAATGATAATATGTCATTTCTTGTAATGATATTCCCATAAAAAAAAATCGGTGAAAGCTTGTCTTTCAAAATACTCTCGAGAAACTGTACATTGAAAAATGTACGAGACCTGGTGTCTCATACGCTTTGAGCATATGGATTCACAAACAGGCCAATCCGAGTGAAAGTCACTGGATTGATGTTAAGAACACAAGGCATTGTGCCTATTGGTACTATATAAGTCTTCAAGGAAGACGTACATGGACGTACATGGATGGCAACATACCAACGTATAAAGCTAGGCTTTTAACGGAAAGGTATCGTTATCAACATTGTGTTGATTACGATTCAACCTTTTACCTATTGCCACGGTAAATCCATTTCGATAATGCTTGTTATTCGATCCATGATTGGATTGAAGCAAGCATTAGGTTCTTGGAATTATCGTTTTGATGTAATCATAATGATTTATGATTTAATTCAAAATGAAAATGATTCTTTTGTAAATAAGAGGGTTAGTGGGAGCGCACTGACAGTGGTTGTCCTATAAAATAATGATAATATGTAATTTCTTGAAATGATATTCCCATAATAAAAAATCGGTGAAAGCTTGGCTTTCAAAATACTCTCTGAGAAACCGTACATTGAAAAATGTACGAGACCTGGTGTCTCATACGGTTTGAGCATATGGATTCACAAACAGGCCAATCCGAGTGAAAGTCACTGGATTGATGTTAAGAACATCCGTTAGTATCTTAGAGAACTAAGGATGCTGTCTTAGTCTATGGAGAAGGAGAACTTGAAGTGACTGAGGTCACTGTAGCAAGTTTCCAATAACCGATAAAGACGACTAAAAGTCACAAACAGTACTATACAGTTTGAATGACAGTACAGTGAGCTGGAAATCTTCCAAGCAAGATACTGTTACCGAATGAACAACAAGTGCGGGTTAATTGCAGCAGCTGAGGTAGCAATAGAAGCAATCTGGGTCAATAACAAATCTAATTAGATTAGATATAGTTCTGTTGGCAGCTGAGCTAGGCGTCAGCACAGGCTAAAGAATTAATGGTCTCATCAACGATCCGGATACATACTTCGATATTCATCTGATTCGTTCAGATCATACATCGTGGCGATGTGATGATCGAATAAATCGCATCAAGATGATATTCATACAAATCCGCTGACGAAAGCTTTTCTCAGCAATTTGAGTCAACCGTACATAGTTCGGGTGTCAGAGACTCGAGTGACTGGCTATAGGCCAAGTGGGAGATTGTTGGACAATTATTACCCATAGCTTCACTATTTGTACAGATCACGGTGTTGTTGTACAAATTAACTATGTGACAAAGGAGATTGCACTCTTATCATTTGTGATTAGATCACCTAGATATATAAATGATTGCACTCTTATCATTTGTGATTAGATCACCTAGATATATAAATGATGAGAGGTCCCTATGATTTCTTCCTGGACGGAGAATAATATCAGACAGTATCAGTCCACGAAGGATAAATCATTAAATATCCCTAGTCAGAGTATTATCGAGATTGGACATCGATAAATACGTAAAAGACTAGTATTACACTTGTGCGTGTTTGTGAGGGCACAACGATATAGTTCTCATATATTTGGGTATAGGATACTCATGCAAGTGTAATAGGAGGTTGTGTTTTACCGATGGTACGAGAAACAGCTTCGCTCTGGATAGACCCCCGCGGAATCCCATTGGTAGTATGTCTATGTGTCTATGGGACTCTGTAATCACGGTAGGTGTATTTGGTCTTAACCTGAGACTTGCACCGCTAATACTTACGACAATCGATATACTTTAGTTGAGGTCGTCCAGGGCTTTAACAGGTTATGTGTACGCCGATACTGGGTATATTGGGAATCCTAGTGTGTTGGGTGTGATGTTAAGACGAAAGTGTCACTCCAGTCATATAGAGATGATGGTCACGTAGGATATGTATAGGCACTGCATTTTTGCATGTAAGTCCCGATGATGAGCCTCATTTGGAGGCACTACCTTTTAAGTTGCAGAAACCACGGGAAACAGACGTCGGAAGGGAAGAGTCAAGAATTGACTCATTGTTGGATTAAATTCGCTGGATTAGTTTGGGTTCGCTTGTTGGACCTCCGTTATTAAAACCCCATAAACCATACACCAAGCCCATTAAATCACAATTAAAACATTTAAAACACATGTCACAAATTAAAACCAATTAAATTGAAATTAAAATTAAATCCAATTAAAATTAAACCAAATTAAATTAAAACCAATTAATTAAAACCAATTAAATTGAAATTAAATTAAATTAAAATCTAATTAAAATAAATTCCAAAATTAAAATAAATTAATTCCTAATTAAAATAAATCACTCCCTAATCTAAATAATTCCCCCACCAAATTTAAATAATTCATTGCCTTAAATAATTAAAATTAAACACAATTAAATTTACTTGATTTATTTCCTTTTAAAAATCCCATACCAAACCCTAACATGCTGTTATATAAAGAAAATACAAAAACCCCAATAGCTCTCTCCTCTCTCCGACATTCACACTTGGCAGCCACAAACCTAAACACCCTTCACCGTCTCACTCACTCTGCGAAACAATAAACAAAGCTAAGAAACATAGACCACTCACTCAACAACAACATGACATAATAAATCAGCCATCCACCGATACTTTCAGACACACACGGCCAAACAGAAATAGCCAAAACACCCATCACCTATGCATACAAGACACACGTCCTTGACTCCTCACGACATGCACTGAATGCATTCACCCGACACCCCCTTCAACTCGGCCACATAAGAAAACCCTAGAAATCATCTTCCCGACATAGCCCCTTACCTCTCTCCTTCTCCCTCTTGATCTCTCTCAATCTTCACCATAAACACCCATCGAATCTACCTAGCATTCCTAAATCCTTCCCTCACACAGCCCTCACAAACGATCAACAAAACCGAGAAGCCACAAATACTGCCTCACGTATAGACCACAACCCCAGCCAATCTTAACGCCTGGAACCAGCTCCTTAACACCCCTCAACCAGCCTGCCTTCTTCACGCAAACAGCCAAGACTCATGCACGACAGAACCAAATAAGCCCTTAAAATATCCCTCGGCAGCCACAAACATCAACACTTCACCAGCCCTCGGCTACCTCATATCCACTAACACCCACAGCCCACAACGCAAACTGACTGCCACATTTCCTAAGCCCTTCAAGCCTCGCCACATAGTATTCTTCACGTAAAAGCCCTTCACGCCCACGAACACCCCACTCACTGCTCAACAACCCTTCTTCACGTAACTCCACACACATATCCCTTAATATTATTCACGCGCCAAGACCGCCCTTCAAGCAACCTTCAGCAACCCCCTTTCTTCACACGTAAATCACCCCATCACGCAGTCACGCACAGACGCCCCTAACTCCATCAGCCCCTCTCACGTACTGCCAACTCAACGCCACTGCCCATCAGCCTCACAATCAGCCCCTCCTTGACCACTTACGCAACCAACAAACTCATCAACAAAATCATCATAAGTCACAGCCCTCACCTCCTAGCACTCACGGTCCCCACAAACCTTCAGCCACTGACCAAAACCCTCCCTCAAAACAAAACAAACCCTGCAGCCCCACGCCCTTCAACAGCCACTGCCCATTCACGTACCTATAACACACTCACGCCACTTCACTGCCCACGCACAAAAACCAAATAACAAACCCTAAAGACCCCCCGCCGAAGCCACACACATAATAAATAAACCCTCCTAGCACTCACGCATAAGCTCTCAACGCTACCCCTCATTCTTCATGCAGTAACACAACCAGCAACACACACACGTAAACTACCTAACAAACCACCCAAAAAACTGCCAGCAACTGCCGCACATTCCCTCACCAAATAGCCCCACTGCACGCACACACCCCCACTACACTGCCCAGTTTTCCGCACAAATAGACCCTTAAAACTGCCCAGAAAATACCCAAAACTGCCGCATAAACTGCCCAGTTTTTAGCCTTAAAACCGCACAAAACAGCAGCCCAATACCCCTAAAAAAACCGCCAAAACAGTCCCCTAATTACCAAAAAATAGTGACCAAAAAATACAACACAAACAACAGCGAAACAGAGTGAAAACATCAGCCCAAACAGCAAAACAGCGAGGAAAAATGTTGGATTAGTGAACCAGGAAAGTTGCGGAATATCATCCCTTCCGACGGTCGTGTAACGCGCTTTCGAGAGACGAGAAAAGAGGTTAGACCTGAGGGCACCTTCTTTATTTATTATTCTTCATTTTTTTATTTTTTTAATATATTATAGCATGAGAGTCGTTTGTTGATGCATGATGTGAATTCCGGGTGAACGGAATGCGTGTTCTCTTTTGTGGTATATCGGATGGAAATTCAGACGTAAATTTCATAGCCGAATCCGAATGGACGGTAGTGCGGTTTACACTCGGAATACAATGCCACGTACTACTTAAGAGACACACGTATTTCGTTTCATCCAAACATGTTTTCGAGCATGATTTAGTCTAGTATGTTATTTATTTTTTTTAGCATGATTTAGTCTAGTATGTTATTTATTTTTTAGCATGATTTAGTTGTTTATTTTTTAAGCATGAGTAGTTATTTGTTTTGCATTTGGAATTTGCATTAGGTTTATGTTTTTGTTTGCTTTTCGCATTATATAATTGAAATATGTTCATGAGATTGTCGTGTGTTGTCGTGTGTTATGAGGACTTATTTTCCAAGCATGCAAACTTAGACATAGGATTTATCTTTATGAACATGAACTAGATATAGGTTGTTCTTGAGCATGTTGCGTAGATTCGATTAAGATATTGCACAAATCACATCATTACAAGTGGCATAAGTAAGGGACCATTCCGAACCCAACAGGTTTGAGGTCTTCCCTTGCCAGGGGTGAGTGCGGCCTTAAATCTTTGTCCCGGTTCACACCGGGTGGCGACTCCATGTTATTTCTCCGGTTTAGTTCCTCGCGAGCTATTCCGTACTCCCAACTAGGCCGCGAGCCTAGAACAACGTCGCCCAGTTCTGTGTCTTACAGTCTGGCGACTCAAGTGGGGATAGAGAATCGGCCCCGAAATCATGTCTTGTGATATTTATGATTTGTGATTTAGTTAACCGTGTCTATAGTGGGTTGAAGGGGTTTAGTTAAAGGCATTTTCAGCGAGAGCCTTCGTCAGCGAGAGCCTTTGTCCGCACTCCCGTAAACCCACATGTGAACCTTAGCCGTAGAACTAGTAGAAATTATTTTTTTTATGTTGATGTTTTGGACCGTCATCATTTGGATCCAATTAGACCTTTTGTCAAAAGATGTGAACTTGTTGGGCCATTTAAACTGGGACGAGTTCGTGTCATTTGACAGTTGGGCCAAAAGCTTCTAAAATGTCAATGTGCCATTTTATGTTTGGGCCTCTTATCATTTAAAGTTGTTTAGCCATGTTATCGCAAAGTGTAAACCTGTTGGGCCTTTTCAACTGGGACAAGTTTGCACCGCGCAATAGTATGATTGAATACTTTAAAATGATAATGGGCCAACAAGTGTAAATTTTTTTAAATAGGCTTATATATTACATACATTGCACGTATCTCATGCATCTCATGCATACACGCATCATGTTAACCCTGTGTCTTAAAAGCCATCATAGATATTCGTTGGGTTAAGGGTAAAAGAAGACTTGTCAAGAAGAGTTTATCAAACATGGATGTCGGGGAAAAGGAAACCAAGAAACAGAAAACCTTACGACAAAGATAGAAAAAAACATTGGGGGGCCTTCAAAAAAAAAGAGAAAAGAAAAAGAAAAGAAAAAATGAAGAAAAAAAAGAAAAAGAAAAAGAAAAAAAGATTGTTTAGTCCTTAATAGTTAGGCATAAGTCCGATGATGAAATCGTTTGCTTTAAGATGAAATCTTAGAAACGATAAACTCTTGATGTGCTTTTATCTGATGTTTTGAATTGTTGATCTATGCTGGACTCGTAAGCACTTCATTATAGGTTCTTAGCGGTGAAAACTTGAGTAGTTGGCAAGGTGACTAGTTGAAGAAATTGCGGGTCGATGAATGACCATTTGCTTAGATGTCTATCCTAACTTGCTTGTGTTATGATGTGTGGTATGGTTGAAAAAAAAAGTCTCTAAAGAAAAAAAATAAACTGCCTATAACCGATAAGCGTGAAGCTACCCATGGGCGAGTATTAGGACCACCATGAGGAGAAATGCTACCTTAAAGGGTAGGTGTGTTGAAAAAAAAAAGAAAAAAAAATGAAGTTCAAAATGAAAAGAAAAAAAAAAAGAGACAAATGAAAAGAAAGATAAAACCATACCACGTTGAGCACGAAAAAGAAATTGCAGAGCATAACTGAGACATCTAGGTTGGTTTGACCCATCGATCCCGATTTTTGAAACGAAATCATCGAGTTAGCTTACCTAAGGATTAAGCTGTGAAAGAACCTTTGCACACACACACACACTTTGAGACTGGCATAGATAATTTATTCAAAAGCTCAGATTTGAGTTGCATTGAGTGTTTTGAATGTTCTCTGGTTTCATTACTGGGCATTCCTTGAGGAAGATAATATGTATAACTATTGGGACTATTTCGTAGCATGTGATATAATATGATGATATGGAAGGCCCCACCATGTGGTTCATCTTGACCAAGTGCAAACAGCGGAGAACGGAAAGCTAAATTAAGACTGGGAGCGACCAGTCTACCACCCCGTGAATAAGAAGTATAACAAGAAATTGAGCCATGAGACCAGATAGCAGACTGAGCAATCACCTGGAGAACTGGCGGAAGACCTAACCCAACGGAATATGAAATTCATTTATTCATGCATGCATACACGTAACATATTTTGCATTCTCTTTTTGTGTTTGTTTTGTTATGTATTCATAGGTTTCAAAGAAGAAAAAGAGAAAACGACAAAGACAAGGCAACCAGAATCAGCAACATATGAGTAGTAGTTTTGGGGATGACTCCCAGGGTCGAGGCCCACATCAGCAGAGATTTGGAATGAATCTGGGAATGAATCCCAGGGTCGAGGCCCACATCATCAGAATTTTGGAATGAATCCCAGGGTCGAGGCCCACATCAGGAGAGTTTTGGAATGAATCCAGGAATGAACAAGTCAGGAATGTCACTCCGAGAATGGAGCACAGTTCGAGAATGGACCACCTCACAATAACGGTTCAGGAATGAAGCCCAGGATATAAAGCCCACATTCAGCACAGTTTGGAAATGAACCATCAGCATCAGTCTTGCCGGGTATGGCACTCTGGGGGCGAAGCCCACATTATCATTATTAGTCTGGTCGAGTATGGCACTCTGGGGGCGAGGCCCATATCAGTATCAGTTTGGGATGAGGTCCATATCGGTATCAGTTTGGGGGCGAGGCCCATATCAGTAACAGTTCAGAGGCGAGGCCCATATCATTATCAGTATTAGTCTTGCCGGGTATGGCACTCGCCCATATCATTATCAGTATTAGTCTTGCCGGGTATGGCACTCTAGGGGCGAGGCCCATATCATTATCAATATTAGTCTTGCCAGGTATGGCACTCTGGGGCGAGGCCCACATCGTTATCAGTATCAGTCTTGCGGGTATGGCACTCTGGGGGCGAGGCCCATATCATTACTAGTATCAGTTCTGCCGGGTATGGCACTCTAGGGGCGGGGCCCACATCGTTATCAATATCAGTCTTGCCGGGTATGGTACTCTGGGGGCGAGGCCCACATCATTACTAGTATCAGTTCTACCGGGTATGGCACTCCGGGTATTGAGATATACAGCGACGCCTTGGGTATGAGGTTAGCACGCCAGGTACGGCACTCCGGGTATGGAGATATTACAGCGACGCCTTGGGTATGAGGTTTAGCACGCAAGGTACGGCACTCCGGGTATGGAGATATTACAGCGACGCCTTGGGTATGAGGTTTAGCACGCCAGGTACGGCACTCCGGGTATGGAGATATTACAGCGATGCCTTGGGTATGAGGTTTAGCACTCCAGGTACGGCACTCCGGGTATGGAGATATTACAGTGACGCTTTGGGTATGAGGTTTAGCACGCCAGGTACGGCACTCCGGGTATGGAGATATTACATCGACGCCTTGGGTATGAGGTTTAGCACACCAGGTACGGCACTCCGGGTATAGAGATATTACAGCGATGCCTTGGGTATGAGGTTTAGCACGCCAAGTACGACACTCCGGGTATGTAGATATTACAGCGACGCCTTGGGTATGAGGTTTAGCACACCAGGTACGGCACTCCGGGTATGGAGACACATCTACGACGCCTTGGGTATGAGGTTTAGCACACTAGGTACGACACTCCGGGTATGGAGATATTACAGCGACGCCTTGGGTATGAGGTTTAGCACGCCAGATACGGCACTCTGGGTATGGAGATATTATAGCGACGCCTTAGGTACGAGATTTAGCACGCCAGGTACGACACTCCGGGTATGGAGACACATCCACATCATTATCAGCAGTTATTGGGATGCGTCCCAGGGTCGAAGCATCAGTATCAGTTAACGGAGATGAGTCCCGAGGGTTGAGGCCCACATCAGCATCAGTATCAGTTTCGGGGATGAGTCACAGGGTTGAGGCCTACACCAATATCAGTTCGGGGATGAGTCCCAAGGTCGTGACCCACATCATCAGCAGCAGTTTGGGGATGCGTCCCAGGGTTGAGGCCCACATCATCATCAGCAGTTTAGGGATGCGTCACAGGGTTGAGGCCCACATCATTATCAGCAGTTTGGGGAAGCGTCCTAGGGTCGTGACCCACATCATCAACGGTTTTGGGGATGCGTCCCAGGGTCGTGACCCACATCATCAGTAGTTTTGGGGATGCGTCAAAGGGTCGTGACCCACATTGTCAACGTTATCGGGATACGTCTTAGGGTCGAGGCCCCCGTTGTCAGTTGTAGTTATTGGGATGCGTCCTAGGGTCGATGGCCCCCTACATCATTTAGTTTTGGGATGCGTCCCAGGGTCGAGGCCCATTTTGTCAGCGGTATTGGGATGCGTCTCAGGGTCGAGGCCCCCGTTGTTGGTTGCAGCTATTAGGATTCGTCCCAGGATCGAGGTCCACTGCATCATCATTTTCGGGATGCGTCCCAAGGTCGAGGCCCACATTTTGTCAGCGGTATTGGGATGCGTCCCAGGGTCGAGGCCCCCGTTTTCGGTTGCAGTTATGGGGATGCGTCCCAGGGTCGAGGTCCACTGCATCATTAGTTTTGGATGCGTCCCAGGGTCGAGGCCCCCGTTGTCGTTGCAGTTATTGGGATGCGTCCCAGGGTCGAGGCCCACTGTATCATTAGTTTTGGGAATGCGTCCCAGGGTCGTGACCCACATTATCAGCGGTATTGGGATGAGTCCCAGGGTCGAGGCCCCCGTTGTCTGTTGCAGTTATTGGGATGCGTCCCAGGATCGAGGTCCACTGCGTCATCAGCTCAGTTCGAGGCAACAGGCAAGTCAGGTGGCAGCTGGCGAGCCAGGTAAGTAAAAAGGCATTGCATAGACTTTGATAGGATTGTCATTGTCACACACTGCACAAGTCCCATCAAAGTGGGGGCGACTGTAGGCACTACATTTTTGCATGTAAGTCCCGATGATGAGCCTCATTTGGAGGCACTACCTTTTAAGTTGCGGAAACCGCGGGAAACGGACGTCGGAAGGGAAGAGTCAAGAATTGACTCATTGTTGGATTAAATTCGCTGGATTAGTTTGGGTTCGCTTGTTGGACCTCCGTTATTAAAACCCCATAAACCATACACCAAGCCCATTAAATCACAATTAAAACATTTAAAACACATGTCACAAATTAAAACCAATTAAATTGAAATTAAAATTAAATCCAATTAAAATTAAACCCAATTAAATTAAAACCAATTAAATTAAAATCAATTAAATTGAAATTAAATTAAATTAAAATCTAATTAAATTAAATTCCAAAATTAAAATAAATCACTTCCTAATTAAATAAATCACTCCCCTAATTTAAATAATTCCCCCACCAAATTTAAATAATTCATTGCCTTAAATAATTAAAATTAAACAAAAATTAAATTTACTTGATTTATTTCCTTTTAAAAATCCCATACCAAACCCTAACATGCGCTCTTATATAAAGAAAATACAAAAACCCCAATAGCTCTCTCCTCTCTCCGACATTCACACTCGGCAGCCACAAACCTAAACACCCTTCACCGTCTCACTCACTCTGCGAAACAATAAACAAAGCCAAGAAACCTAGACCACTCACTCAACAACAACATGACATAATAAATCAGCCATCCACCGATACTTTCAGACACACAGGCCAAGCAAGAGAAATAGCCAAAAACCCATCACCTATGCATACAAGCCACACGTCCTTGACTCCTCACGACATGCACTGAATGCATTCACCCGACACCCCCTTCAACTCGGCCACAACAGAAAACCCTAGAAATCATCTTCCCGACATAGCCCCTTACCTCTCTCCTTCTCCCTCTTGATCTCTCTCAATCTTCACCATAAACACCCATCGAATCTACCTAGCATTCCTAAATCCTTCCCTCACACAGCCCTCACAAACGATCAACAAAACCGAGAAGCCACAAATACTGCCTCACGCATAGACCACAACCCCATCCAATCTAACGCCTGGAACCAGCTCCTTAACACCCCTCAACCAGCCTGCCTTCTTCACGCAAACAGCCAAGACTCATGCACGACAGAACCAAATAAGCCCTTAAAATATCCCTCGGCAGCCACAAACATCAACACTTCACCAGCCCTCGGCTACCTCCTCTCCACTAACACCCACAGCCCACAACGCAAACTGACTGCCACACGTCCTAAGCCCTTCACGCCTAGCCACATAGTCTTCTTCACGTAAAAGCCCTTCACGCCCACAAACACCCCACTCACTGCTCAACAACCCTTCTTCACGTAAACACACACAGATCCCTTAATATATTCACGCGCCAAGACTGCCCTTCAAGCAACCTCAACAACCCCATTTCTTCACACGTAAATCACCCCATCACGCAGTCACGCACAGACGCCCCTAACTCCATCAGCCCTCTCACATACTGCCAACTCAACGCCACTGCCCATCAGCCTCACAATCAGCCCCTCCTTGACCACTTACGCAGCCAACAAACTCATCAACAAAATCATCATAAGTCACATCCCTCACCTCCAGACACTCACGGCCCCCCACAAACCTTCAGCCACTGACCAAAACCCTCCCTAAAAAAAAAAACAAACCCTGCAGCCCCACGACCTTCAACAGCCACTGCCCACTCACGTACCTATAGCACACTCACGCCACTTCACTGCCCACGCACAAAAACCAAATAACAAACCCTAAAGGCCCCTCGCCGAAGCCACACACATAATAAATAAACCCTCCTAGCACTCACGCATAAGCCCTCAACGCTACCCCTCATTCTTCATGCAATAACACAGCCATCAACACACACACGTAAACTTCCTCACAAACCACACAAAAAACTGCCAGCAACTACCGCACATTCCCTCACCAAACAGCCCCACTGCACTGCCCCAAACTGCACGCACACACCCCCCACTGCACTGCCCAGTTTGCCGCACAAATAGACCCTTAAAGCTGCCCAGAAAATACCCCAAAACTGCCGCATAAACTGTCCAGATTTTAGCCTTAAAACCGCACAAAACAGCAGCCCAATACCCCTAAAAAAACTGCCAAAACAGTCCCCTAATTACCAAAAAATAGTGACCAAAAAGTACAACACAAACAACAGTGAAACGGAGTGAAAACAGCAGCCCAAACAGCGAAACAGCGAGGAAAAACGTTCGATTAGTGAACCAGGAAAGTTGCGGAATATCAACCCTTCCGACGGCCGTGTAACGCGCTTTCGAGAGACGACAAAAGAGGTTAGACCTGAGGGCACATTCTTTATTTATTATTCTTCATTTTTTTTTTTTTAATATATTATAGCATGAGAGTCGTTTGTTGATGCATGATGTGAATTCCGGGTGAACAGAATGCGTGTTCTCTTTTGTGGTATATCGGATGGAAACCCGGACGTAAATTTCGTAGCCGAATCCGAATGGACGGTAGTGCGGTTTGCACTCGGGATATAATGCCACGTACTACTTAAGAGACACACGTATTTCGTTTCATCCAAACATGTATGCGAGCATGATTTAGTCTATTATGTTATTTATTTTTTTTAGCATGATTTAGTCTAGTATGTTATTTATTTTTTAGCATGATTTAGTTGTTTATTTTTTAAGCATGAGTAGTTATTTGTTTTGCGTTTGGAATTTGCATTAGGTTTATGTGTTGTTTACTTTTCGCATTTATAATTGAAATATGTTCATGAGATTGTCGTGTGTTGTCGTTGTGTTATGAGGACTTATTTTCCAAGCATGCAAACTTAGACATAGGATTTATCTTTATGAACATGAACTAGATATATGTTGTTCTTGAGCATGTTGCGTAGATTCGGATAAGATATTGCACAAATCACATCATTACAAGTGGCATAAGTAAGGGACCATTTCAAACCCAACAGGTTTGAGGTCTTCCCTTGCCAGGGGTGAGTGCAGCCTTAAATCTTTGTCCCGGTTCACACCGGGTGGCGACTCCATGTTATTTCTCCGGTTTAGTTCCTCGCGAGCTATTCCGTACTCCCAACTAGGCCGCGAGCCTAGAACAGCGTCACCCAGTTCTGTGTCCTACAATACGGAACTCGTTCTCTTAAATGCTCGAGCTATCGGGATATTATGACTAGGTCATGTTTATCCGATTATAGAGACTAGTTGCTAGACATCCGATATGTGCTTCGTACGGGGCAACACAATTCCAGCCTCAGGCCTAGCACGTTATCATCCGATACTGGATCGAAATACGCAATACTTCGATATACTACGCTTGATATAGATCACTTATTCCTATAAGGATATTTCTGGAGAATTGGGTAGGCATGGCGCTTTGCTAGAAGCCAACCTTTTCTTGTAAATTGGTACAAACGTAGTACGAGGTACTTACGTGTTCGGATAGTCCGACGACCGTATTTACGGCCAACATATCCGGGGATCTCATGGGTCGCTTCCCGAAGATTCATCGATGATGTATGACTCGCACTTTATTAATCTGGGATTAATTAGAAGAGAGAAAATTAATCTGGGATTAATTACGGAGATATTTTATCTGGGATAAAATATTAATTAATTAAAGAGAGAGAACGATTAATTTGGAATTAATCGATAAAATAATATATTTGATATATTATTAGAGATTGGATTTCGAAGCGGAATTAAAATTAGATTTTAACTCGGGCGAACGAATTAATTAGAATTAATTCGTTAGCGACGTGAACAATGATTTCGCTAGGCGTAATCATTAAATTACGACGCAACGGAAAATTCGTTCATTTGGAATTAGCGTACTCGAGCCCGGGATTATTTGCGAGCGCATTCGCATTTCGAATTCGAGTGCAGCACGCAAGTCAAATCGAGCGTCAAATCACAAGTCACATCAAGCGTCAAATCAAATGTCACTTTGAGTGATGTGACAAGTTGTCACTTGATTTGAGTGATTGATGTGGTAGTGAAAAACTTTAAATGCTTTTTTTGCTTTTGGCTTTTGACTTTTGGTTTTTGGAAAATTGAAAAAGTTATAAATGGTTTATTTTATTTTTGGAAAAATATAAACCAAAATACATTTTTCTTTTCCTAATTCTCTCTCCACTTTCACGGTTTCTAGGAAACCTTTCTTCCCTCCATTTTTCTCTTCTCCCTCTCACGGCTCACTACCGATTTTTCCCCTCAAATTTCTGGTTTGACCGAAAATAAAGGAAGATGAAGAAGTGCTAGCACACCTTGGGTTATACATAGGTGATATGGAAACTAACACATGGGCTTGGAATCATTTTGGAGCTTGAAGCTTGGAGCTTCCATGGTGTCTCCCATGGCCGAATCATGGAGGATTTTTTCAAAGAGACCAAAACCGAGCTTCATGGAGGAGGCCAAGTGGTTTTGTTCTTCGCATCTCAAACCGTTCAATGTGAGTATGTATTCCGCCTTACTTCTTTGATGTATTCATGCGAATTTCTTGCTTGATTTCATGATCTTGGGACCTAATTGTATCGGACGTCACATGCAAGGCCTGGGGTTGGAATAGTGTCTGCCCCGTACGAAGCATATATCGGATCACAAGCAACTACTCTCTATAGTCGGATAATCATGACCTTGTCATATTATACCGATAGTTGCAACATAATAGAGAACCAGTTCTGTATCCCCGTGTGATCATCATCTCCATATGACTGAAGTGATACTTCTGTCTTGACATCACACCCAATACACTATGATTCTCAATAAACCCATAAGAGGCGTACAAAGAACCTGTTAAAGTCACGGACGACCAAAACCAAATCGTATTGATTGTCGCAAGTATTTGCGATGCAAGTCTCAGGTTAAGACCAAATACACCTATCCTGAATCAGATTCCCATAGACACATAGTCATACTACCAATGGGATTCCGATGGGTCTATCCAGAGCGAAGCTTTTCCCGTACCATCGGTAAATACAACCTCCTATCACACTTGAATAAGTATCCAATACTTAAATATATGAGAACTATGTCGTTATGCTCCCATAACGCGCACAAGTGTAATACTAGTCTATTCCGTATTATCGATGTCCAGTCTCGATAATACTACGACTAGGGATATTTAATGATTAAACCTTAGTAGATTAAATTGTCTCATATCTTATAATCCGGAACTAATCATAAGGACTTTTATCATTTATATATTCAAGTAATATAATTACAAAATGATAAAATAGCAATTTTCATTGTCCCAAAGTTAATTTGTACAAAAACCACAATGTCTTTTACAAATAGTGACGATATGGGTCATAATTGTCCAACAACTTCTTGTAAATAGTATTATCTCTTTGTCTTTAACAAATAATTGTGATTTGTTTTGTTATTTTCTTTTATTTTCTCCGACAGGATCCAGACTTTTTGACTTTCACGATATATTATACTGTTTAACTAATAATTTTCATTTCGTAGGTACTAGTGCTATTATTACTCACATTTTTTCTGATTTTATAAATTCAACTCATCATTGCACTCTTGAAGGCATCCAAATTTGAGAAGGAAACATAAAAAATGGAAGCTACTTCAAGAAGACGTGTTGTAAACATCTGTGTATTTTGCAGTACTAGTGTTAGTTTTTAAACCAACATTTGTTGAGGCAGCACATGAATTGGGTAGAGTCATAACTGAAAGGAATATGCACTTAGTATATGGCGGTGGCAATCTTGAACTAATGGGGATCGTTTAAAAGGCTGTACAAGAAGGGGGTAGTCAAGTTTTGGGAATCATCCCAAAACCTTTCGCGGAGGCGAATCTTATAAGACCATCAAACGGAGAGGAATTAATCATGCCAGGTATGTATGAACGTGTAATATCCCGCCTAAGCCAGGATATTACCGGCATGAGACAGGCTAATCATGCCTCCATAAGCCTCTGATTCTGACGAAATTTCGGCATGACCCCTGCTAAAAGTCATGCAACCTAGGTCAAAGTCCAGCACCATCATACAACCTATAGGGCCCAACACATAAAACAACACTAAAGTAACCAACTCAAGACATAATACAACTGGGCTCCATGCCCGAAAATACGTATAAACAAAAAACTTTTACAACTAACTTATACAACTCAAATTTTTTTACAACTACACTTATACACGACTTGACTCTTATACGCCCAAGACCTGGTGACTGGCTGACTGCAGCACTGCTATCCGGCTCCTCAAGCTCTGATGTCTGTGGTTGACCGATCTGGTCATAAACCTGCAAAACTCAAAACCCTGTTGGGTTGTGAGTCATAAGACTCAGTAAGTAACTATGCTCATTCTTTGAGCGCCAAACACATGCAAAGTCTGAATTCCGTTTCTGTATTACCCTAGGCTTTCTATGTGTCCATGCAATATTTACAGAGTCTGTGCCCCTATATAATTCTTATCCATTTACAAACATTTTACTTGCTACTGATCCTTTTATCTGATCATACACATACTTTAAATTCTGACTGCTGCTATATCTTAAACATCTCTAACATAACATTAAGTTTCCATGCTCATGTTTACTGTATCTAGCCTCATCACGTTTCTGCTGCCCTACTCTGATATCTTTCTATTCCTGCACTCTCTTTACTAATTTGTCTAGGCTATTATTATAACTTTCTTTCTTTTATTTTCTTGAAATATCATCAAATCAGTAATCTAAAATATTATTCCTATTAAACATTCACATACAACTATCAACCACATTTACATGTATATGGAATAATGTATCATGCATTTGTGATTAACAAAATACTCATTCTATGTAAACATATAATAGATACAAACATCAGTCATATATCCATATAGATGTAATCATACTATCATGCATTAATATCAGCTATATGCATCACAAATGATTTTCTACTATATATGATCTATATGCATAACTTATGAGTTATACTCTACTTAATCATGCCATGCTTTTATGAAATACGTTTTGAAAATCTTTTCTAAAAAACTGCTTTCTGAAAACTGCTTTCTGAAACTCTTTATAAAACCTGTCATTCTGAAATACTGTTTTCTGAAAACTGTTTCTAAAAACGGCTCATCTGAAAACTGTTTTCTGAAAAATGAAGTCTCTATCTGAAATTTGTATCTCTGAAAACTGAAATCTGTATCTGTAACTGAAAACTGAAAACTTTTTCTGAGTTCTGTGTCTCTGTCTGAAAAACTGGACGTATGAGGGCGTTACGTATCGCCGTCCCCCCATACGCCTAACTAGAGCCAGCAGTGCAAATCCATGACTTTGGGGCGTTACGTATCGCCGTCCCCCAAAGCATGCCACTACTGTCTCTGAAACTGGTGGTCTTGGGGTGTTACATATCGCCGTCCCCCAAGCCACAAACTGGAGCTGGGGGTACGGATCTATGCTACCACCCAAACTCAAAAACTGGGGTCTAGGGGCGTTACGTATCGCCGTCCCTCTAGCCCGGCTCGAGGATCTGAGAGCGTCCTCTCAGTCCTCCACATGTGCACATGTCTCGGTATCCGTCAATTCCAAAGTATCCGTCAATTCCAAATTTCCTCAAGTTACATACCGGGGTGTGTTTTTACCTCATGCCCCGAAAAAAATAAAATCATAATCTGTATCTCAAATCCGTAAAACATCTTATGAAATACATTTTCTTTTAAAAACATTTGAAACTTTTCTTTAAAACTCTTAAATCTCAAAATCATTCTTAGTTTCAACCCAATTTTCTGAAAATCATGACACGTGCATTTACATATACATTTCTTTTATGTTTTCCTTACCCTAGCCACACTTTCTTATATGCTTATCTTTGTATTGTCATATTTTTAGTTGCACATATACATGCATACTTGTAAAATAATGACATGTGAAATCCATTCTTTACATGCTTTCATCTTTAATTATCTTATAATCAATATAATAACTCTATCATTAACATTACTTCACATGCGGATAAACAAGTTTACTTACAATATAATTCGTCACAATATTATAGACATGTGCAATCTAATATCCTTTTTTTTACACCCATAACATTATATATTCTTATTCAAACTTATTAGGCTTAAAATACTATGAATACATACATCTGTAAATTATTATTATAAATTAAGCCCTTATCAAAACTGAGCAAGGGACTTGACAATACTAAGTTCTAATAAGGTCATATAACAGCTTCATTCATATCAACTGTAAGGCATATAATTCAACAATCATGCCAGTAACAAAAGACAGTGCAAAACAAAGAACTCGTATTGGTGGTGGAATCCAAAAATTTATTAAACCATTTTCTTTTGTCGGGACAAAACGTCTTCCTAGTGATATTACACCATTCCAAATTTTTCTTTTGTCGCTACACAATCAACCAATCCATACAAGATACATTTCAACAAATGCGAAAAGGATCAACCTTCTTTTCCCAAAACTGAAAAGACAAATTCAGCATTGAAATATTTTTTGCAGCTTAAATGATTCAAATTTCATTGTCAGTTCTATAACAACGTGTTAGGAAACATAATCCCTAATATATTTACATGTTTTCCTCTTAGGATCTAACCATACATGTATTACTAGTCCTAGATTTATTTACATGCTAATTGAAATAAATCTAAGTTAATCACAACACAATTGCATACCTTAAGCTTTTAGAGACCTCTTAATCAAACTTAATTGATTTCTTAACTCAATAAGAAAATGGTCTTATTTATAGGAGGGAAACCAAGTCACTATTAGCTCACATGCATGGATTACTATTAATCCTTGATTACTATTTAATCACATGCATTGATTACTATGTAATCACATGTATTTGGATGCATAATGACTTTCTCTAACCCTTCCAAAAATGTTACCATCATGGGTATACCATTGATCCCCATTTAACATTTTACTAATTGTTGTCACTTAAAAACTCTTGTTGTTACTTAATTATTTGATTAAAAACTCTTGTTGTTTACTTAGTAATGAAATCATTACTAATTGTTGTTATTTAACAACACCACATAATCAACTTAATAATTTCCAAATGAAATTATTACTAATTGTTGTTATTTAACAACACCAAATAATTAACAACAATTAATTTCCAACATCTCCCACTCACACATGATGGGATCAACAATTTTTATTATCTCTACAAGAATAATTCATACTTGCAATGTGTGTCGTGCGACCAGCATACTTCGAGAGCTCACTTGCTATACATCTGTTAGGAATATATAGCCGCTCGAAAAATTAGATAGAACCATAGTGGATTATGTATGCAGTATCCTCGATCATTTATCACATTAAATCTCTCTCGATCTCTTTTCGAATGTAATATTTATTTTGTATTCACAATCATGTTTGATCACATAGAATAACATAATTGGTCGACCAGTGAATACAAACTAATGTGATATTACTCATATAATGATCTTTCTCATTTCTCGAATCTCTCAACTTTGATTCAATTCGCTTTTCCAGAGATGTTTTTCAGATCGAATCTCTCATGATCTTTCAGCAACATTCCAAGATAGCAATCATCAAATCTAAGTTTTAAGAAGCAGACAAGAGTCTAAAGGGTACAATGTGAGATTGAAAAAAATCTCAAGGGTCTCACACAATATCAAGACTGAGATCTTTACTTGTTTTACCCTCAATAGTCACAAATGTACACATGGTATGAAAACATGTGCTACGGTATTCTCTCCTTTCCCAAGGAGTGCATGTCTCATAAAATACCGTACAGATTATAGTTCAGACAAAACACAATGTCTAACTCATAACTGACATTAAGACAAGTAAGGTGAAACGAACTTATTCACCTTAGGTCATATCACAGAGAAAGTGACCTCATAACGACATTACTTAATTTTCAAGCTTGAGCTCTCTAAATTATCACTTCAGATAATTAGCTTAAAAATTTGTCTCATCTCCCATTAACACAAAGTAATGGAGGTGATTGCCCGTGTGAGAGGGCCAATCATTCACTTGTCCGACATACTTCTCATACTAACTAATAGTATATTTGTTTAAACATGTATCAACATAATAACATGTAAGCATTAAATACAAACATCAATGAGTATTAACATTAGTAAACATTATTTGGGAAAAATACATATCATAATATGTAAGCACATTAACATCTACGCAATCCCTGAGTTTTTATATGTCTAACAAAGACATCTCTAGGAACAGGCTTGGTCAATGGATCTGCTACCATTTCTTGCGTAGAAATGTACTTCATGTTTACCTCTTCTCGTGCAACTATGTCTTTCACAAAGTTATATTTGGTATCTATATGTTTCGTTTTACAATGGAATTTTGGGTATTTTGTGTAGGCTATCGCTGCTTCACTATCACAGTTAACTAATACTGGACCAGAAGCTTCATTTGACATACCCAAATGATCCAAGAACCTTTTAAACCACACAGCCTCTTGTACTGCTGATGAAAAGGCCACAAATTCAGCCTCTATTGTGGATAAGGCTATACAAGATTGTTTCTTACTGCTCCATGAAATGGCACCATTGTTTAGCAAGAAAACAAAACCGGAGGTAGATTTTCTTTCATCTAAATCTCCTCCCCAGTCGGCATCAGTATAGCCTCTCAATTGCAGATCTTTTCCTTGATAACACAATGAGTAATCAGCTGTCCCTCTCAGATACCTAAATATTCTTTTAACTGCTTTCCAATGTGCTAGTCCTGGATTGGATTGGTATCTACTTACCATTCCAACAGCGAAACAGATATCAGGTCTTGTACACAACATTGCGTACATTAAACTTCCAACTGCATTTGCATAAGGAACTTTCTTCATTTGTTCCTTTTCCTGTGGAGTTTCAGGACACAATCTACGACTCAAAGCTTCAGTTTTCGTGATAGAAGTATCAATGGGTTTGCAAGCCTGCATTTGGAAGCGTTCAAGAATTTTCGTTATATATGACTCCTGTGAAAGAGATAATAAATTCTTTGAACGATTTCTTGAGATCGTAACCCCAAGAATATATGCAGCTTCACCCATATCTTTCATCTCGAAGTTAGATGATAACCATTCTTTAATGTGTTTTACAAACTCCTTATCATTTCCGGCTATAAGTATATCATCCACGTACAAAGATAAGATAATGAACTTATCTTTATCTCTCTTGGTGTACACACAATGATCCTCATCTATCATTGTGAAATCATTCGAAATGATTGTATTGTGGAATCGTATATACCATTGTCTAGACGATTGCTTGAGACCATATATAGACTTTAAAAGTCTACATACTTTCTCCTTTTCATTTTCTTTTATGAAACCTACTGGTTGTTCCATGTAGATTTCTTCATCAAGTTCTCCATTGAGAAAAGCAGTCTTTACATCCATTTGATGTAATTCTAGATCCATACTTGCTATTATAGCCAGAATCAAGCGAATTTAGGTAAACCTTACAACAGGTGAAAAAGTCTTTTCGTAGTCAATTCCTTCATGTTGCGTATACCCTTTTGCCACAAGTCGTGCTTTATATCTTTCGATATTGCTATCGGCATTACGCTTTATTTTAAGAACCCATTTGTTCTTAACAGCTTTGCGTCCTTTGGGTAGATCAACCAATTCCCAAACTTGGTTGGACCTCATTGACTCATCATTCTTTTCCATTGCTTTCAACCATTTTTCCTTAGCAGGACACTGAAGAGCCTCTCTTATGTTTCTAGGTTCATCATCATCTTGAGGTAGTAGAATCATAAAGGTTTCTCCTTCGATATCGAAATGCGTCGAGGAATGCCTATACGATTACTACGTCGCAATTGGGATTCTAGTGGTGGAACTGATTCCTCACTTTCGATATTATTCCCATTTGGATCGTGCACATTGCTCCCACTTGATTATGTACATCACTCCCACTCGGATCACGTAAATGAGACTCGTGTGAAACTAATTCATCATTTTGAGATTCATGTGAAACATTTCATCATGTTTTCTCAAATTTATCTCATCACTCCCACTTGAATTAGGTAAACCCGAGTGTTCACCAATCATGTGATCCATGTGATCTTGAGTTTCATATAGAGATAAATCTTGACCTATCTCCCCCTGCTTAGGAAAATCATTTTCTAAAAAAGTGATATCTCGTGATTCATATTCTGTCACGCCTCCACTTTCATGTTCACCTATGCAAACATATCCTTTGGATTGTTCAAAATATCTTATGAAGATACTCTTTTTTCCTCTTGGGCCTAACTTTCCATGTTCGTGAGAACGCACATGAACATAAGTCGCACAACCCCAAGGTTTTAGAAAGTGAATACCTGGTTTACGACCTGTCCATAACTCATATGGTGTGGTGGACACAGATTTAGATGGCACTCGGTTAAGTACATATGTGGCAGTTAATAATGCATCACCCCAATAGGTTATAGGCAAATTTGCTTGTGCCATCATAGACCTAACCATCACAAGAAAAGTTCTATTTCTTCTTTCCGCAACACCATTTTGTTGAGGAGTAGCAGGAGAAGTCAATTGACGACTAATTCCTTTTTCATCACATAATTCTCTGAACTGATCAGATAATTACTCACGACCACGGTCAGTGCGTAGTGCTTTAATTTTCTTGTCCAATTGATTTTCTGTCAAATTCATAAATTTCTTGAAACATTATAATGCTTCGGATTTATTAGTAATCAAATAGACATAACCAAAGCGAGTAAAATCATCTATAAATGTGATGAAATAAGATGCTACATGCCTTGCCCTAACATTCATCGGACCACATATATCTGAATGAATTAATTGTAATGGAAATTATGCTCTAGTCCCTTTTCCAAATGGTTTTCTCGCAGTTTTTCCTGCCAAGCAATATTCACAGGTTGACAATTCTACCTTCTCAATATTTCCCAGAAAGCCTTCTTTGGCTAATCTGTTCATTCTTTGCTGGCCAATGTGGCCAAGTCTAGCATGCCACACAGTTACATCACTATCATTACTGACAGATGAAGTAACAAACAAAAAACTGAAATTGTGATTAAAACATTCAACATTTAATACAATAAAACCATCCAGAAAATAACCAGAACCATAGTGTATTGTACCTAAGTACAAATCAACACCAAATTTATGGAAGTTCAAATTGAAACCTAAATTAACCAAAACCAACACAGAAACTAAATTCCGACGAATTTGTGGAGCAAACAATACATCATGTAGTAGTAAAGTTTTTCCACCATGCATGACTAACTTGCATGTTCCTATGCCTTTGACTTAAACCCGTGAGTTGTTGCCAACATATATCCACTTCACCCCAGGTGAAATTCGTCGAAATTCCACGAAGACATCTCTATCCTTTGCTACATGGTCTATGGCTCCTGAGTCTACAGTCCACAAAGGATTAGATTCAATTAGAAAGATTGAACTTGAAACACATATTTCATTTAAATATGTTTGAAAGGTATTTACCTTTTTAGGCTCAGTGCAGTCACGAGCAAAATGACTTTTCTTACCACAATTAAAACATTTAACCTTTGCCATGTTTTTCTTTTTGGTAGGACGTTTTCCTTTCCCATGTTGATTGGTTTTCTGTTTCTTTTCTGGCTTGGAAGAATTTTGTTCTTTTCCGAACTGGAACCCACCACCATGAAATTTTCTTTTCTTTTTGAAACCCCCAGGTTTGCTAGTTTCTGTCATATACACTTCAGCATTTGACTTAGCAGCCGCAAGGCGGTCGCTTTCTAATTCAATGTGACGTTTGGCATCATCAAAGGTTTTGATGCTCTCATTGTGGGTCAAATGCATTTTCATATGCTCCCAGCTATTTGGAAGAGAACGAATGACCGCTTGGACTTTCTGTTCATCTGTAAGAACATGTCCAGCATCTGCCAGTTCAGTAATCATGTTTGACATTTGCCTCAAGTGTTTTGACATAGTGAACTCAGACGTTTCTTGTATGTGTCAAGTTGATTGTCAGTGACCTGAGTTTGGTTATTGAGGTACTACCAAACTTTTCAGTTAGTGTGGACCACATGTCCTTAGCCATGTCATATTTCCTGAACTCTTTCATTAGGTCATTATCTATAATGCTCAGCAACGTAATGCGGGCAATGGAATTCTTTTTCTTCCAGGCCTCATAAGCCTCTCGGTCTTGCCTGTGTTGGGCCGTAGTGCCCTGTTCAGGTTCATCCATGCTCATTTTCAAAGTTTCAAGAACCTCTTGTTCTTCTAGCACATATTGGATTTTCATGCTCCAAATTTCATAATTATCGCCATTCAGTTTCTCACCCTTGTTGAGTTCAGCAATAATATTCTTTGTTGCGGAAGCCATATTAAAAAACACAAAGTTTCTACAGACATTCATGCACAATTGTTAATACTTTTATTTATTTTATCATGAAACGAATTATGTTTAATAAAATTCTTCAATGGGGTTGGAGTCAAAAGGCCACTATGTGTCCAATCATCATCCAATTACCCAATGTAAAAATATTATCAACATAATCAATCATGTAAAATCATTTTCTAAAAAATTACATAACTTCTTAGAACATCTTAATCATGCGACTATTGTACACGACAATCATTGATTTAATTACATAAATTAAATTCAACATGAAACATTCATACATATAAATACAATAATTACATGCCATGAAGTAACAGATAATTACACACATAAATATTAACATAGTTTTATAGAGAAAAACTAATATCTAACACTTAAAACTTTTCCGGTTCTAGTGTTCCAACGAATAAAAGTCTTTGGATAAGAATCCTCAAATTCTTTCGGTAACTGGTAATTAATCTTGGACAACCATGGGAAACCTTTTGGAAATTTCGGATCCTTGCAACGTTTCCGAGACATCAAAGGAAAAATGGTATTATTTGCCTTAGATTGAAGATACTCAATCGCAAACCTCTCAATGGCTATGTTGTATTGAACACGTAGTTCTTCTGTATGAGTTACTAATTTCCAAATATCAGTAAGCCTTTTTTGCCATACTTCCGGGAGAGTATTTCGTAGCAATCTCAGTCTGTTCGATTGTCCTATCCAATTACCCTCCCATATAGATTCTTGTAACATGTTATTAAAGGTGATTATATGCGAAATCATATCATCATCTTCTTTCATCCGATACCTATCCAGATCCAGCAATATGTCTTTCAATTTTTCACTTTGGGCGGACGTCATAACCCTTTTTGTAGTTTTTTGTCTGATCGGCATGATTTTTCTGCAATGAATACAAAGCAAAATCAATATAATGAAACACAAAGTTACATTAACTAAAATAAACATTACAAAGATATTCATTTACATAAACACAAAGTTTATATGATAAAACAAATTTATCATGACCGATTAATACAACATGCAAAAGGACTAGACATTTAATCATGACGGATCGGAATTACCAAAGCAAACCGATACAGACATGACCAACACGGGCCAACACGGATGTCCACGCTCCACTCACGCGCCACAGGAGTGGCTCACGCGCCTCCACCCGCCACCACGCGCCGGCCACGGGCTCCCACTCGCCCTCATGCTCCCTCACGCGCCGGCCAGCCTCGAGTAACTGTCACGCGCGGATGACATGTCGTCCGCGAGATCTGTGTAAGTATGACATGTCGGTTCTATGTTAAAGACGCAGACGACTTGTCGTCTTTCTTCTATGCGGATGACATGTCGGTTGAGCCCATTATTCGCGTACGACTTGTCGTACAATATTCGGATGACTTGTCGTCCTTTTTTCTAAAGACCGGATGACATGTAGTACGGTTATTCTGGGAGTGTTTTTCTGGGTAAAAATAGATTCATCTAGCCAACTTCTAGGGTCCATATCTTTCTCAATTTTAATCCAAATTAAGCAAATGATATACCAAATTAAAGATCTCATGACCTAGTTTTCAAAACATATTTGAACATGCGATTATCAATTTTCTACAGAGAGTTATTACGGCCCAAAGTTGAAGAAAAATCATTTTTTAAAAACAAAAACCAGAAGCATTTTTAACATTTTTCATGCTTGTTCATGCAATTTTTGTGTAATCCAACTAGAATACATGCATTTAAGCTACTGATACCAATGTTAGGAAACATAATCCCTAATATATTTACATGTTTTTCCTCTTAGGATCTAACCATATTGTATTACTAGTCCTAGATTTATTTACATGCTTAATTGAAATAAATCTAAGTTAATCACAACACAATTGCATACCTTAAACTTGTAGAGACCTCTTAATCAAACTTAATTGATTGCTTAACTCAATAAGCAAATGGTCTTATTTATAGGAGGGAAACCAAGTCACTATTAGCTCACATGCATGGATTACTATTAATCCTTGATTACTATTTAATCACATGCATTGATTACTATGTAATCACATGTATTTGGATGCATAATTACTTTCTCTAACCCTTCCAAAAATGTTACCATCATGGGTGTACCATTTGTTCCCCATTTAACATTTTACTAATTGTTGTCACTTAACAACTCTTGTTGTTACTTAATTATTTGATTAACAACTCTTGTTGTTTACTTAGTAATGAAATCATTACTAATTGTTGTTATTTAACACACCACATAATTAACTTAATAATTTCCAAATGAAATTATTACTAATTGTTGTTATTTAACAACACCAAATAATTAATAACAATTAATTTCCAACACAACGAAAAGTTGTTAATTTTCACAAATTGTCTTCTACGTCCATGCCAAATCAAACTCAAATTAATTTGAGACTACTCGTCTTATCATTTCCAGAATTAACATTTAATTTAATATCAATAAAATAAATCTCAAAATACCTAATTATCACCATTAAACAATTAAATCACACAAACCAAATTCAATTGGCTATTAAAATCAGTAAACAAACATAACTCACCAAGAATTAGTGACTTATCAATTCAAAATTGCTATAACATAAATTGGAATTAAGTCTTTAAAGCTCTCACCGAGGCCACGAGTGCCTCTAAGCTGGTACTTCATGTGCGATTGTCGACTCATAAATCCGTCATCGTACATTCCATCAACCACCGTCAACAAAGCTCAACAAGAACCAGAAAAGAATAAAAATAAAATTGTAGAAACATTTCAGCAATACCCAAAAATACAATTTTCTAACAGACAATCAAAACCCATCTTGCCTCTGCTTCATCAATTGTATCCGTCGCGTTGTATAGCTCGTCCACTCCCCGGTGCTTCTGCTTCACTCCCACTCGATCGCCACCAAACCCTAACATCAAACTTGTTGTGCGAGGAACGGACAAAACCGAGCGCAGCGGAAAGCCCGCCCGGGATCTAATCCCGAGCGAGTAATTTTATTTTATTTTTCGACAGCCCAGAACCGTGGGTTTAAAATTTTTTCCATCAACTTAAAATTTTCCGAATGCACTAAAACATTTTCCATGCAATAAAATAATTACCATAAGCCAATTAAAATTTTTCAACACACTTTAATACATTTATCAACTCTTGATAAATTATTCTAAGATTCTAAAATTATTTTCAACACTTAAAAATAATCAAAATATACTAAAATTAATTTTCCAACACTTGAAAATTAATTCAAGCATATAAAATAATTTTCCAACTCTTGAAAAATTAATCCAAATATTCAAAATTAACATATCATTTATATACTAATTTTCCAACACTAAAATACTTCTTATCCTCACATACATGCTTTAAATTTATCCAATACTTCCATAACAATTTTTCTCAACTAAAATAATCAACAGATTGAACAAATAAATTGACAATTTAAATGTACAAACAAGCTCTGCCAATTGATCATTTCCTTCAAGCTTTTCCAAATCTTCCAAGCTTTGAGCTTTCTCCAAATTTTTGAACTCCTTCAAACTCCACCGAATAAGCAACTCAATGAACAAATATTGGTGATCAAAATGTGTTTTGATCACTCAAGAGTGACAACAAGATTTTCCCCAATTTAACTCTTAATAGCCTAGGGAAAAATCTAAGTTTCAAGAACACAAATCAACCCCTAACTCTTAAAGATTAATTGTATGGACTTGAAATAAGGTTTGGGCAATTATGGTGAGATTTTTGGCTTGATTTTGATGAACAAAAAACAAAGAAAACTCAGCCCCTTTTTTGTCTTCAAACTCACGGCAGTAGCTTAAAAAACAAAGGGGTGTTGTTCTTCTTTTCCTTTTTAAATTTTTTTGGCAGTGAGAGAGTGTAAGAAAAAAATGAAGTGAGTTGACTTGTCCTTTTTAAATCTCACGGCAGGGCTTCTTTTCTTTTAAAAAATTGCTTTTGTTTTACCATTAAAATCAAAAAAAATAAAACAAAACTAAATCAAGTCATTTAATTAACTATGGTAAGAAAGCATCTTTTATCTACACCACATATATCAAAAAGCAACTTAACTATAGTTAAAAATAAATCTCACCAATTTTAGCAACTTAGTTAAAATTGAATGAATTAGTTACTTTAACCAAAATGTTCAATTGCACTAACTTAGTTACCTTTAATTATTAATACATTTATTTGTATAAATTAAGTAATTAATTTTGTATATTAATTTAACAATTAAATTAATTCACAAATTAGTTACTAATTTAATGTAAATCAAATTTACATTTATTATACAATAAACTTATATCAACTTTTGATATAAAATTAATTAATTCAATTCATCTCATGAATTGTTGGATTAAACAATTTAATCCTAAATACCCAAAAAATACTTTGTCAGCATTTGACGAAAGGCCGCCCTAGTGCTCAACGAGTAAACTCAATATAATGGAACTCTCTAGGCTAACGTTCGGTTGTTACGTATATATATACATATATATCTCATATATTTGTATACATATTTCATGAAGGTCTGTCCACCTACAAACCATGACTAAACAACACGACACGTCGAACCATACAAGTCGAGGTTAAAACGCTAATGTATAATCCCTTCGTCATTACCGTTTCCAATTGAGTAAGGTTATAGTTATACTTTCAAAACTTTATCTACTCAATATATGAAACTTTTCATCCTTATATTCCATTAATAAATAATATATGCAAAACTCTTTTCAATATTATTT
This sequence comes from Zanthoxylum bungeanum, assembly GCA_019454045.1. Lineage (NCBI taxonomy): Eukaryota > Viridiplantae > Streptophyta > Magnoliopsida > Sapindales > Rutaceae > Zanthoxylum > Zanthoxylum bungeanum. The sequence continues at coordinate 33,573 of SKCR01049918.1, forward strand.
ATAATGTCAAAGAAACAATTTCTTCGACGTACTTTTGGCCAAAAGATTTCCGGAATATACTCTGAAAATTTCTGGAACCATAATCCAACAATATGAACTGACGAATCCTCATCTTAACACAGACCGATCTTCGTGAGTATCAGTCTATACCTAATAGGCATCCAGAGGCCAGACCATGAAAGGTCTCTGACATGCATGGTATCAGGCATAGAGGATCACTCACCAGACCACCGTGGTGTCTGAAGTCAAAGAACCACAATAACTACTCAACTCGAAAAGACAACTATTGACAGTTTTATGGAATATCTATTAGTCATCTTTTATGAGTTTGTTCAATACTCATTGAACTAATGAATATCTGCATTTCTATACGAACTTCCGCTAAGCTCACAGTCTATTGAGACAAACCATATGTCCATTACATATATAGGCAATGCACTAGTCTTACCAATATAATGACTGACCCATGTCAATATATCTAGACCATGAATAATTTATATTTGAGAGAATGCGTGATATTTCTCAACACCATTTACAACTCTTGCAACTATATCACCATATGTTGTAACTCTCGGGTCTTTACTAAATTCATATAAGGTTCCGAGTGTAACTCGAAATCTCTAACTCTTAGATTTATAATATATACATAAAAGTAAGAGTTTTACCATATAAATAAATAAATAACCATGATAAAATAAATATTATATTGCATAAATATCAAATATTCATAGAAAAAGTGAATGGTGTTCGATCACCATTTCCAACACTCCCATTTGATCTAGTGCCATTCACGATGGTATCTAATACCCATGGACTCCACGTGTTTCTCAAACACCTTAGGAGTTAAGGCTTTAGTTAGTGGATCCGCTATATTTTCTTCAATTCGTACTTTACAAACTATAATAGCACCTCCGTTGAGAGAAAACACAAACCCAGATGTATACTTTCTATCATTTGGATCAGATTGAAAATCTGAATTCGTGTAACCTCTTAATTGTAGTTCATTTTCTCCAAAAATGAGAAACTTATCCTTTGTACCCTTAAGATATTTCAGGATATGTTTCACAGCCATCCAATGGTCCTGACCTGGATCAGACTGATAACGACTTGTAACACTTACAGCCATGCTGATATCAGGTCTAGTACATAACATGGCATAAATTATGCTACCAACAGCGGAAACATAAGGCTGGCTAAGCATTTTAGCCCTTTCATCATCTGTCTTAGGACACATTTTCTTAGACAGATGAATACCATGTTTGAAAGGCACATTGACTGTCTTACAGTCAACGAAGTTATACTTTTCTAAGATCAAATCAATGTACTTGGATTGAGAGAGTCCTATCAGCCTCATTACTCTATCTCTATAAAGCTTTATACCTAGTATAAAAGAGGCCTCTACCAAATCCTTCATGGAGAAATTCTTACTGAGATAGACTTTGACAGATTGTAACATACCTATATCATTTCCAATAATAAGTATATCATCAACATAAAGTACTAAGAAGACCACCATGGTCCCACTAACATTTTTATAGACACATGATTCCTCTTCATTTTTAATGAAACCGGACGATCTGATCACATCGTTAAATTGAAGATTCCAACTACGGGAAGCTTGTTTAAGTCCATAAATAGACCTTTTAAGCTTACATACCAGATTAGGATCTTTGGCGAATGTGAATCCCTCGAGTTGTTCCATATGGAAATCTTCCTCAAGAATTCCATTCACAAAAGTCGTTTTCACATCCATTTGCCAAATTTCATAATCATAGTGTGCGGCAATAGCTAATAAAATCATGATTGACTTAAGCATGGCTACAGGAGAAAAGGTTTCCTTATAATCAATACCTGATTTCTGAGTATATCTTTTTGCTACTTGTCAGGCCTTAAAGGTTTCAACATTTCCATCGGGCCCCCGCTTCCTCTTGTAAACCCATTTATAATCGATAGGAACAATTCCGTCGGGATGCGGAACCAAGTCCCAGACTTGATTATCATGCATTGAGGCAATCTCGAATTTCATAGCTTCCAGCCATTTCTCCGCATCGATGTCTAACATCGCCTCTCTGTAGGTTAAATGATCTTTTTCTTCAACTAAGAAAACATCGAGTGTATCATCAAATGATATCTCGTATCTGATAGGGGGTCTCGATATCATTTCTGACCTACGAGGTGGTTGTGTCAAAGGTATTTCATCTTCCTGAACTTCCGGTTCTATCGTTGATTCAATGTTACTTTGATTGACTTCATCTAAATCAATCATTCTATGATCTGCACTTTCTAACACAAATTATGTTTCTAAGAAAGTTGCATTTTGAGCAATGACCACATTTTGGTTCTTGGGATCATAGAACTAATATCGCATGGAATTTTTAGGATATCCAATGAATCGACACTTGTACCCTCTAGGTGCAAGTTTATCCCACTGTGCAACTCTTACATAAGTAGGACAACCCCAAATCTTAACATACTTAAGACTCGATTTCCTTCCAGTCCATAACTCATACAGAGTAGTCGAAACGGCTTTCGATGGAACTTTATTCAGAAGATGAGCGACAGTGTCTAGAGCATGGCCCCACAAATATATTGGTAGATCAGTGAAACTTATCATTGATCGAACCATATCTAATAAAGTTCAATTCTTCCTCTCTGAAACATCATTGTATTGAGGAGTGCCTGGAGGAGCATACTGAGCGAGAATCCCATTCTTTTTTAAATAACTCACGAACTCACTGCTCATATACTCACCACTCCGATCTGATCGAAGGCATTTCAAGAGTTTTTCGGTTTATTTCTCTACTTCAAATCGGTATTCTTTGAACTTTTAAAAAAATTTTGATTTGTGTTTCATAAGAAACACATAACCATATCGTGACAAATCATCAATAAAAGTTACAAAGTATTGAAACCCACCCATGGCAGCATGATTTATAGGACCACATACATCGAAATGCACAAGTTCCAATAAATCATTAGCACGGTGTCCAACACCACTAAATAAGGATTTGGTCATTTTACCTTGAATACAATATTCACAAATTGGTAAAGGTTCTATGGTTAGATCTGATATCACACCATCCTTAACTAGTTTTGTTAGGCGTTTTATGCCTATATTACCTAATCTCATATGCCAAAGTTCTGTGTTATTTATTTCTTCCGATCTTTTCCTTTTAGATTTCTCTATATTAAAGACATCACGACTTTTTGGTAGAATGTAATGACCATCAACCATGAGACATGAAACAAGCAAAAAATTCATATTATCATATAAATTCAAAAGACCATAATTAATATTTATATGAAATCCTTCGCTGTCAAGTACAGGAAGTGAAATGATTTGTTGTATCATAGTCGGCACAAAATAACAGTTATTAAGTTTAATATTACATTCATCAGAGAGTTTCAAAAACAAAGTTCCTACCGCTTCAACTTGTAGAGAATCTTCATTCCATACTCGCAGCTTTAATGTTCTAGTTTCTCTCAGATCCTGCAACGAATTACAGATATGAGAAGGACAAGCGATGTCTAACACCCAAGGCAAAAGCAAGTGTAATGTCAATAATAGGAAAGCAAATACCTGGGGGAGCTTTCTTCAAAGAAGCTAAATATTTTGGACAGTTGCGCTTCCAGTGTCCAAGCATGTCGTAGTGGAAACATTTTCCTTTTGCAACATCTGTCTTCACCTTCGGTTTAGAAACCATGCGGAAGCAACCTTTGGACCTTTACCTTTAACTTTCTTTTTCTTTTTCTGTTTCTTCCCAGTCGGCTTTTGAGAAGCCTGAGAAGGTCCAGAAGAAGAAGCACCAGTGACCATGAAAGCAGAACTATTCTTATTCATGTCATCTTGAATCGTCAGCAACATATTGTGCAACTCAGAATAGGTGGGAATCATCTTATGCATGTTAAAGTTAACGATAAGGTCCTTGAAGGACTTAGGAAGAGATGCGAGAATCACATTATTCCCGAGGCGGTTATCAATATGAATATACATCATTTCGAGCTCTTCAATACAATCTATTAGCTTTATCACATGTGGGCTAACAGGTTTTCCCTCCGGGAGGAAAGTATGAAAAAGCTCAACAACCACCCTATGCATCTCTACCTGTGGTCGATCACTGAATAGTTCCTTCATATGCATCAAAATGGATTTGGAATCACGCATCAGCATATACTTCATCTGTAGTTCCGACACCATAGATCCCAAGATGTATGACCGAACTTTCCGATCATCATCTTTCTATTTGATGAATGTCTCACGTTCTTCATCTAAAGCATCATCTGAAACCCTTGCGGGCATTGAATGATTTAAAACATATTCAAGTTACTCCGCTTGGCAAAGAATACGGAGATTCATAAGCCAAACATTATAGTTAACAGCACCCTGGAGCTTATGCGTATCAAGTATACGCGAAAGCGGGTTCGACACAGACATTCTGTCTACACAAGGAAAAAATAAAGTAGAAATTAATATTTAAATATCATGATAAAACACTAAATAGAATATGGATTTACTTTTCTATAAAGTGCCCTCGTATTATTTTACATATTCTTTATAATCTCTACAAACAAGAATACGAAAATTTAACTCTTAAATCTCACAAAGCAAAGTAGATCCTTCTTGACATTTACGCAAATCTCACGCTTTAGCAATCTTGACTTTTGTAAATTCGAGAAGGTAGACAACTATTGTCAATTGCATCTCATGCAACTCTTATATTCGGTCCTAAATCGAATCTCATCCTCACACTTTAGCAATATTGGATAGTTCAATTTTTTAGATCAACTTGTCTATTGCCGAAAGTAAGATACTAATATTAACCTCACGCTTTAGCAATATTGGATAATACTTTCTCTTAAATTCGACTCATCTCATGCTTAACCGGAATAGTACAAAACATTATAACCAATCTCTCACGCTTTAGCAATATTGGGAATAATCACAATGGTTTCACTAACACCGTATAGACAAGCCGGACCATGTCATATTTTCAACTAAAATAATGACACTTAATGATCTAGCGTAGAGATTTTTCCAAAGTCAAATGCATACAAGTATATAAAATGTATGCATGTCCAAAAATGCCTAAAGCATGTAATTCACAATTAAATGTATGCATGGACATTTTATAACATTGAGAAAAATTATAAGGAACATGAACAATTAGAAGCACCTATCGCTCTGATACCACTTGTTTTGTGAGGAACGGACAAAATCGAGCGCAGCGGAAAGCCCGCCCGAGATCTAATCCCGAGCGAGTAAATTTTGTTTTTTCGGCAGTCCAGAACAGTGGGTTTAAAACTTTTTCCATCAACTTAAAATTTTCCTAATGCACTAAAAACATTTTCCATGCATTAAAATAATTACCATAAGCAAATTAAAATTTTTCAACACACTTTAATACATTTATCAACTCTTGATAAATTATTCTAAGCATCTAAAATTATTTTCAACACTTAAAAATAATCAAAATATACTAAAATTAATTTTCCAACACTTAAATGCTTCTAATCCTCACATACAAGCTTTCAATTTATCCAATACTTTCATAACAAGCTTTCAATTTTTCTCAACTAAAATAAATTGACAATTTAAATGTACCAACAAGTTTTTCCAATTGATAATTTCCTTCAAGCTTTTCCAAATCTTCCAAGCTTTGAGATTTCTCCAAATTTTTGAACTCCTTCAAACTCCACCAAATAAACAACTCAATGAACAAATCTTGGTGATCAAAAGGTGGTTTGATAACTCAAGAGTGGGAACAAGATTTTCCCCGATTTAACTCTTAAAACCCTAGGGAAAAATCTAAGTTTCAAGAACACAAATCAACCCCTAACTCTTAAAGATTAATTGTATGGACTTGAAACAAGGTTTAGGTAATTATGGTGAGATTTTTGGCTTGATTTTGATGAACAAAAAACAAAGAAAACTCAGCCCTTTTTTGTCTTCAAACACAAAGGGGTGTTGTTCTTCTTTTCCTTTTTAAATTTTTTTGGCAGTGAGTGAGTGTAAGAAAAAAATGAAGTGAGTTGACTTGTCCTTTTTAAATCTCACGGCAGGGCTTCTTTTCTTTTAAAAAATTGCTTTTGTTTTACCATTAAAATCAAAGAAAAACAAAACTAAATCAAGTCATTTAATTAACTATGGTAAGAAAGCATCTTTTATCTACACCACATATATCAAAAAGTAACTTAACTATAGTTAAAAATAAATCTCACCAACTTTAGCAACTTAGTTAAAATTGAATGAATTAGTTACTCTAACAAAAAATGTTCAATTGCTCTAACTTAGTTACCTTTAATTAATTAATACATTTATTTTTATAAACTAAGTAATTAATTTTGTATATTAATTTAACAATTAAATTAATTCACAAATTAGTTACTAATTTAATGTAAATCAAATTACATTTATTATACAATAAACTTATATCAACTCTTGATATAAAATTAATTAATTCAATTCATCTCATGAATTATTCGATTAAACAATTTAATCCTAAATACCCAAAAAATATTTTGTCAGCATTTGACGAAAGGTCGCCCTAGTGCTCAACGAGTAAACTCAATATAATGGAACTCTCTAGGCTCACGTTCGGTTGTTACGTATATATATATATACATATATATCTCATATATTTGTATACACATTTCATGAAGGCCTGTCCACCTACAAATCATGACTAAACAACACGACACGTCGAACCATTCAAGTCGAGGTTAAAACGCTGATGTATAATCCCTTTGTCATTACCGTTTCCAATTGAGTAAGGTTATAGTTATACTGTCAAAACCTTATCTACTCAATATATGAAACTTTTCATCCTTATATTCCATTAATAAATAATATATGCAAAATTCTTTTCAATATTATTTATAATATCAAAGAAACAATTTCTTCGACGTACTTTTGGCCAAAATATTTCCGGAATATACTCTAAAAATTTCTGGAAATATAATCCAACCATATGGACTTACGAATCCTCATCTTAACACACACCGATCTTCGTGAGCATCGGTCTATACCTAACAGTCATCCAGAGGCCAGACCATGAAAGGTCTCTGACATGCATGGTATAAGGCATAAAGGATCACTCACAAGACCACTGTGGTGTCTCAAGTCAAAGGACCACAATAACTACTCAACTCGAAAAGACAACTATTGACAATTTTATGGAATATCTATCAGTCATCTTTTATGAGTTTGTTCAATACATATTCAACTAATGAATATCTACATTTCTATACGAACTTCCGCTAAGCTCACAGTCTATTGAGACAAACCATATGTCCATTACATATATAGACAATGCACTAGTCTTACCAATATAATGATCGACCCATGTCAATATATCTAGACCATGAATAATTTATATTTGAGAGAATGCATGATATTTCTCAACACTATTTGCAACTCTTGCAACTATATCACCATATGTTGTAACTCTCGGGTCTTTACTAAATTCATATAAGGTTCCGAGTGTAACTCGAAATCTCTAACTCTTAGAGTAATGTAACTCTTAGATTTACAATATATAAATAAAAGTAAGAGTTTTACCATATAAATAAATAAATAACCATGATAAAATAAATATTATATTGCATAAATATCAAATATTCATATAAAAAGTGAATGGTGCTCGATCACCATTTCCAACAAAACTTCCCAATTCCTCAATTTTAGCCCTAATTTTACAATCACAAAATCTCTAACTTCCTCTCTCTAGATTCTCACTCGGTTTTGCCCTTTTTTTGTTTTTCTCTTTTCTCTGTTTTCCTCTCTCCCTCAGCTTCTCTCTTTCTTCTCGGCCTCCCCTTCCCTCCGTCGGTATGCTTGGTCCTTTTTTCTTCGATTTGCCATCTTCTTCCTTATTTCTTTCTGGTTTCGACTCTGTGTAATGTGTGTGTAGTGTATTGTGTGTGTGTGCGCGCTTATCGCGTGTGTGTATTAAAATGATTGGTATTTATTAAATATGTTTGTAAAATGAAAAATCTAGATTTTTCTACACTATTTTATTAAATTTCAAATTAACCCCTCAAGTTGTTTAATATAAACTTATAATTTATTTCGTGAAAATTTCCTATTTCTATTAAAAAAAATAGAACCCGCGTTCAGACGCGACCTTACACGGGAAAAATAAAATTCAAGCTACATGCTAAAATAACTCGGGATGTTTAAGAACGACTGGTGGAAATGATTAACTGTGTTGATGCTTTTATTGCTTTGCCAGGTGGCTTGGGCATGATGAAGGAAATTTTTACAGTGTTATCTTGGGCAAACTTGAACATACACCAAAAACCGACTGGATTGTTCAACGCTGATGGATTTTATGATTTTCTTTGTGTATTTCTTGATGTGCCCAGAGAAATAGATTCGTATCAAAACCTATAAAAAACTCCTCTTTACTGCTACGAACTGCCCAAGATTTAATTGACCACCTCTTAGCTTTCGAACCACAAATTGACCCTATCATTTCCAAGATAATCTGGTCCGATAATGATCATGGTAAAAAACGTCGGATAAATCTGGATCTTAACCTTTAATTTTCCTTTTAAGATGTAGAATTCAGCTACCAGGTACTATCTTCTAAACTCTTCTTTTACTTTTTAAGACATTGGGGACAATATCTCATTTAGGTTTGAGGGAGGGGAATAGTTGACTAGTATCTTATTTTTATTGTGTTATTTTTATTTGATTTTTAGTCAAAAATTTTCAAAACAATTCAAAAAAATTAAAATATTTATAAAAAATATATATATTTTGTGTTTTTGTGTTTTTAATTTGACTAATTAGGTGAAATTGGTGTGAGATAGCTGTGCAAGGAATTCCCACTCCTGAGACGTATCTCAACCTATTTCGTAACAAGTTAATTTTTGTTTATTTCCTTTTGAATTATTTAATTTGTGAATTCTCCATAAAACTAATTAAATTGCATCTTCATATGCTCTTTTGACAGGTATTATCAACATACGGACATGAGTTGTAACTGAAAAGTTTGTAATATTCAGTGCTCTAGTTTAATTGGAAGAAGCATCTAAAAAAATGATGGAATTAAAAAAAACACATCTGAGATTCCAGCAATTAAGTCCGTATGGGTGTTTTAACACCTAATGCCCTAAAGCCAACTAGTTTGGGAGTCACTGGCCCAAACCTCGCTACATGGATCAAAGATGTTGAAAAAGTAAAAAAAAAGACATATGAAATCCGAGTAATTAAGTCTGTAAGGGTGTCTTAACATCTAGTGCCCTAAAGCCAACTAGTTTGGGAGTCATTGGCCCAAAGCTTCGCTACATGGATTGAAATGTTGCTTTATTTATTTTTCGCAATATATATATATATATATATATATATTAATATATATATATATATATTATATATATATATATATATTATTTCATCGCTACATGGGTTTAAAGGCTTGTTGCATACGCTAAATGCAACCGTGATCCCTATGAAAGTGGCTTAGTTTAATTTTATTTTAAAGATGTTTATATTATTTTATTTTGTTGTTTTGATCGAAGACTAGCAAAATGTTAGGTTTGGGGGTGTGATGAGTGGTAAATATATCACTATTTTCCACTCTCTTGACTAAATATTTTGTATAGTTTCTTGAGTTTTGTGAATATTTTGATGTGTTTTGTGGTATTTTGTAGATAAATAAAATAACAGGACTCTCTGGAATCAATTCGGGGCCAAAACAGTGAAAAATGAATAAAAATGGCAAAATAGTCATTTAGACGTCGCAACGCGCACACCCTTATGCGTCGCGGCGCCAAGCCAATAATTGAGCTAATAATTCCACCGATGCCACGTGTCACCATCTCCGCGAAGCCCGTGCCACGCGTCCAACATCAACTGCGCATCGCGGCGTGCAAGGTTGCACGCATCGCGATACAGAGGCATAAAATTTCCCTATAAATTGAGGCCGAATTTCAGTTGTAAACTCATATTTTCTTCTGAGGAATTCCTTAAGAATACTAAGAAGATTGTATCTTGCTTTTTTATTTACAGCTTTCTATAATTAAATTTATTTACTTTTCGCAATAGCACTTTCTTTTCTTTACTATTCAGTCTTTTACTATTCAGCATGAGTAGATAACTCTCTTCTGATACTATTCAGTCTTTTACTAATATTTAGATTAATCTCCCTTAATTATAATATATAAACTATTTAAAACCTGACTTAATGGGATACATGTTGGACAGTTATGACCCATAGCGTCACTGTTTGAAAAAACATTATGGTTTTGTACAAATTAACTATGTGACAATGAAATTGCCTTTTATCATTTCGTAATTAGATTGCTTAAATGTGTGAATGATGAAAGTCCTTATGATTAGTTCCAGATTGATAAGATATGAGACAGTATCAATCCATAAAGGTTTAATCATTAAATATCCATAGTCGTAGTATTATCGAGGCTGGACATCGATAATGCAGAATAGATTAGTATTGCACATATGCATGTTATGGAAGCGTAACAGCATAATTCTCATGTATTTAATTATTGGATACTTATACAAGTGTGATAGGAGGTTGTGTTTTACCGATGGTACGGAAAACAGCTTCGCTCTAGATAGACCCCGCGGAATCCCATTGGTAGTATGACTATGTGTCTATGGGAATCCGCATCAGGGTAGGTGTATTTGGTCATAACCTGAGACTTGCATCGCTAGTACTTGCGACAATCAATACGCTTTGGTTTTGGTCGTCCAGGACTTTAACAGGTTCTGTGTACGCCTCTTCTGGTTTATTGAGAATCGTAGTGTATTGGATGTGATGTCAAGACGGAAGTATCACTTCAGTCATATGGAGATGATGATCACGTAGGGATACATAACTTGTTCTCTAAGGGTTGTAACCATCGGGATAATATGACTAGGTTATGATTATCCGATAATAAAGAGACTAGTTGTTAGTGATCCGATATATGCTTCGTACGGGACATACATTATTCCAGCCCCAGGCCTTGCATGTGATCATCCGATACTGGATCGCAATACGCAATACTACATATACTACACCTGATATAGATCGTATATTCCATTAAGAATATTCCTGGAGAATTAGGTAGGCATGTGTGGGACACAGAAATAGGGCGACGCATGCTGTCCCGGGCTCGCTGCCCTATCGGGAGTACAAAGTAGCCCGCGGGGGACTAAGCCGGAGAATAATGGAGTCGCCACCCGGTGTGAACCGGGAAAATGAGATTTAAGGCCGCACTCACCCCTCGCAATGGAAGACCTTAAACCATTGGGTTCGGAATGGTCCCTTACTTATGTCACTTGTAATGAAAGGATTTGTGTAATAATTTAATCAAACTTAACTAACACTTATTTCCAAGAGTATCGTGATTCTAAATTCACATGCACAAAAATAAAACTTACCCCTAAATTTACATATATTTCACATCTAAGATTGCATGCTTGAAAGTACATCAAAGTAGCAACGAACATACAACTTCTTTGGCATATTGTACTCACGGAAACACAAGCACACACTAACCACACAAGCACACATGTGAGCACTTTTCCAAGTGGTACGTGGAATTGTATCCCAAGTACAGACCGCACTACCGTCCATTCGGAATCGGCTACGGAATTTAGGTCTGGGTTTCCATCCGATATACCACAAGAAATAATACTCCAATGCTATCATGACATGGATATATCAATTGTAATACGTTAAGCCAAGACTAAGGTAAATGATGCAACCAATGGAATAAACATGCTTTTCATTATGATGCGTACAAAGATAAGAATGACTATGTGGGATTTCATAATACATGCATGAATTGTATAGTTGGCTTTATGTGAGAGCTGTGAGTGTGTGCGTGAGTGCAAGGTGGCTTTATGACGTGAGGAGTTGTGAGTGTGTGCACTGGCAGTGTGGCTAGGCGAGAGTGTTAGGTTAGGGCTAATGACGTGAGGAGTTATGCTTGTGGTAAGCGGCCAAATGGCAGGCGAATTGCGTGAATTGTTTGAGTACGTGGGGACTGTCAACGTGGGGCAAGTGCGTATTTGTGATGAAGCTAGGGGCATTGAAGGCTTGTGTCATTAAAGCTATGAGGACGTGTGGAAGCTGGGTGGCAGTGTGTTGGTGGCAATTTGTATGAGGTGGGCGTATACGTGTGAGAATTGTGAGATGGTAGGTGGCGTTAAGGGGCAATATGAGGTCAAGGTCTTAACGTGAATGAGGGTTCTGGTTTGTGTGTGAACAAAAGAAAGTGCAATGGCTAATACTATAGGTGTGCCAATGGTAATAGATCGAGCCAAGACGGGGGTAGTTGATGCAATCAATATATGAAAGACGCGGCAAATATCGTGGTAAAGATAGCCTTTTAGGCTTTTCTTCCCCCAAATGGAGAACCTTTTTAGTCCAACACAATGAGTCCATGCGCTTTTCATTACAATGCATACAAAGATAAAGATAACTATATGAAACTTAGTATGTCCGATTGAACATATCTTGCATTCAACCGAACACACATCAACTGGCGCGGAAAAGCATTGTGGTAAAGGGTTTTAACCCCTCCAAATAGGGGACTTTCATCGCACTTACTAAGCCCATGCGCTCGATTGCATCATGCACACAAAAATTAAAACAATAATATCAAACTTAGTATGCCCGATTGAACATATCTTGCATTCAACCGAACACACATCAACCGGCGCGGCAAAGCATCGTGGTAAATGGTTTTAACCCCTCCAAATAGGGGACCTTTCATCGCACTTACTAAGCCCATGCGCTCGATTGCATCATGCAAACAAAGAATTAAAAACAATAATATCAAACTTAGTATGCCTGATTGAACATATATTGCATTCAACCGAACACATATCAACCGGCGCGGCAAAGCATCGTGGTAAAGGATTTTAACCCCTCTAAATAGGGGACCATTCATCGCACTTACTAAGCCCATGCGCTCGATTGTATCATGCATAAAAAAATAACATGCAGAATTCAAATGATGAAAAATAAATAAACCAAAGAAACATAAAACAAAAGAGGATGCCGTTTACTCAAGCGGTACGTGAAGTTTTATCCTGAGTACAGATCATACTACCGTCCATTCGGAATCGGCTATGAAATTTATGTCCGGGTTT